>JABTTQ020001010.1:0-210047 GCA_016081115.2 Rehmannia glutinosa
TAGTTGCATTGCTGGGATTGATTTCTTAACAGCTATATTCTTGATTTTGTATTTTTGTATTCTCAATCCTCAAGAGGAGCTCTATGCTTGATCAATCATCTCCTATAAACAGAGGAAGCTTTGGAGCAAACTAAATAACAATTGAGATACAACACAACAAGATACACTCTAAGCAAATATTTGTTCTTCATTGTTATAATTCTTGTTGTAAATTTGCCTAGCTTATCACTTTCACATCTTTGAGGTCTAGGATATTCTTGATTACACTTTGCACTCAAATTGTAATATTCATTATTGAGTTGTAATCTTGATTTTTGGTTATCATTCAACACAAGATATCCTTGTGAGTGTTCTTGTGGTAAGAACACACTTGGATGATCTAGGTGATAGGTGCAAGAAGATTGTGGTACCTTCTTATTGAGGTGTTGAAGAATGAAGCCTTCCAAGCTGCTCAAGATTGTGTACCTTCACAAGGTGCCGTTGAAGAAAGATTGTAGATCTTCAAAGAGAGATTGTGGTAATCTCCAAGGTGTTGTTGAAGAAGAGTGTAGTTTTCAAGCGTGTTGTAAGTTGAGTTTGTATTAATTTTGGTTATTAATAAAATTCTTTTTCTTTTTGAAATCCATCCCTGATATACTGGGGTGGTAGAGGATTAGGCCCAGGTGGGTTGAACCTCTTAAATCGACGTGTGTTGTTTACATTCCGCACCTTTATTATTTTTTGAGCATTCGGTTTAAAAAAGAGGGTAAAAATGAAAAGATGGAGATAATCTATTCACCCTCTGGGGACATCGTAGCGCTTGACTTACAACTCTACCACAAGAGAATGAGCCAAAGAGATATAAGGAGATCCTCAAGAATAAGGAAACCTGCAATTTCTAGTGATTATGTTGTATACCTTCAAGAGTCCTCGACACAAGTTAGAATTGACAATGATCCAAGTTCGTTTTCACAAGCCCTGAATGGAGAAATGCTAAGTTTTGTATGACGCCATGAAGGAAGAGTTAGAATCTATGGCTAAAAATTAAGTTTGGGATCTCATTGAATTACAATGTCAAACAGCAATTGGCGTAAATGGGTTTACAAAACCAAAAGAATCGCCACATCGTAACATAGAACGATATAAAGCCGACTTGTAGCTAAAGGTTTTACTCAAAATGGAAGTGTTGATTATCACGAAACATTTTTCTCTAGTTTCTAAGAAAGATTCTTTTAGAATCATTATGGCTTTGGTAGCTCATTTGATCTAGAGTTACATCAAATGGACGGAAAACGACATTTTAAATGGGGATCTTGATGAAGAAGTATACTTGAAAAATCAAGCAAGGTTTCAAAGAAATGAGAATAAACACCTAGTTTGCAAATTAAAAAGAAATCTATATATGGACTAAAACAAGCCTCCGACAAATGGTATTTGAAGTTTCATACTATTTTTACTTCATATGGTTTTTGAAAAATATCATTGACCAATGCATATATCTTAAGAGACTGGGAGCAAATACATTTTCTTTGTCCTATATGAGAGATGATATTTTACTTCTTGCAAGCAGCGATTTTGGGTTTGCTACATAGCACAAAAGATTTTCTAGCTCAAAACTTTGAAATGAAGGATATGGGTGAAGCTTTTATGTCATTGGCATGAGATTCACAGAGTCAGTCCAACAGACATTAGTGGTTGTCTCAAAAGGCCTACATTGAAAAAGTTTTAGAAAGATTTAGAATGAAGGATTGTGCACCTCTTTTCGTAGCACTGTTGTTAAAGGTGATAAATTCAATTAATCAATGTCCACAAATGACCCGGAACGAGAACAAATGAGCCAAATATCTTATGCTTCCGTTGTGGGCGCTTCCATCGTATGCACAAGTCTCGCACGTAGACCGTACATTGCATTCAGAGCGGGTGTTTTAGGTAGATATCAAAGTAATCCCTGGTGTAGAACATTGGAAAGTCGCAAAAGAGTTATGATGTATTTGCAAGGAACCAAGGACTACATGCTATACATACAAACATTCTCGATCATGTTAAGGGTGATTGATATTCGCACTGATTTTGCGTCGATGTACGCATACAAGAAAGTCTACTCGGATATATCTTCTTCACGATGAGCTATCTCTTTGAGAAGCACTAAGCGCATTTGTTGTTTGGCCACTATGGAGTGCAGACCATTGGTTTCATGAAGCTACATCAAGGTGTGTTATGGTTGAGAAACTTTATCACGTGCCAAAAATTGTTGATTCTATAAAGTGCCTATAAAGATTTACATCGTGATATATAACTCGACCGCAATATTCTTTTCGAAGAATAACAAGAGTGGAAGCCTTGAGCAAGCATATCAACATTAAGTATTTGGTTGTCGAGATCATATTAAGCAAGTGGTCATTGATTCAGAAAGACCGAGCGCGATAGCATCCCATGACAAAAAGGATTGCTTTACTAAATTGTATAAAGATCACGTGGATAGAATGAGGCTCTTACAGCACCAATATCCGTATTGCTTTTATTCTCCGAATATGTACGACATTTTGTATATTTATGTTAATGCATTGTTTTTGTGCACATAAAGATCATTGCTTAAACCATTGGGATTGATTAAGAGACCCGAATGACTTATAGGAAGTTCATTCATAAAGTGATGATTACTCACTTGAAATTTGAATGTAATACGGAAGGAAACGTCCGATTTTTCATGGACATAACCGCCATGATTCATGCATCGAGATTTTCTTTTTGAGTTAATAAAATTATACTATTGATTGAGAGAAAGTTACCAATGTAATTTTATGGTCATATTAAGTTGTCACCATTAAGATTAATATCTCTATATGTGGACCGAGTGGGAGAATATTGAAATAAAATTCCCATGAACCCACACGCATTTGAGATGGGAGTTTTAATTAGACACATGTCCTATTTTGGTGGTCCACATATTGGTGGTTATTTGGTGATTTCTAAAATTACCCATTTGATGTGGTAATCATAAAGGTAGAATGTGGTTTTAAAATCACCCACTACCTTGATGGAGGTTGCGATATAGTTATTATAAATATAAATTAAAGGTCCCTAATCTAGCCTACGAGAAATTTATTTTGCATGTGTTTTTCCATCATGTGCTCTCTAAAGGAATAGATTAAGATCTTTGGTTTTCCACTGACAACAATGGTCGAGGTAATTTAATTTTATTCGAGATTTGTTCAACACATGTCACTAAGACACTAACTACGAACGCCTCAAAAAAAAAAACACTAACTACTTAATATTTTAAAAAATAGAGTATACACCTTTTACTTCAATTTTCTAATTTTATTTTTAGATCACACTAATTTCAATTTTGATGAAAGATTTGGATACAATTTGTACAAATATAATATATCAAAAAGTAGAAATTTTCTCAAGAAAATGAACTGTCATTTCAAACCAATTTAAAATACTATTATTTGCAAGTAATTAGTGTGCTTGTAAGTTTCGAGAATTACTCGATTTCAATATTTTACATTTTTATATTTATTTTTGAAACATTTTTTTTATGTCAATCGCTCAACTATGAATTTGTACTCTTTTTTTTAGTACAATGAGAATAGTAGAGGGGGAACATACGCACTCATATATTATATCAACTCGGACTATCGCGACTAATAACACAATCTTCTACCATCGAATCGAGAATTGATCCCCTATGAATTGGTAGATTAGTTGCATCAAAATCAAGTAAAAGGTGCTTAAATATATGGGTGAGGTATATGGGCGTCAATGCAGATGATACGATACAATAATCCGATACAAACATAACACAAATTTAGCAAGATAGGTACAACCCTTAATATGTTCGGGTTAAAATCGTCGTGCACGATTAATACGGAAAATAAATAGTCAGTCGACCCATGGTCGGTTAACACGATTGACCTATGTAACTGGGGGGTGTGTCAATCGCGGTCGTGGTTTCCGGTTCGCAGTCGTGTTTTTATATTAGTATTAGTCGTTCCACACGTAACCCTAACTCCGACCGCTTAATTATTCGTGTCAAGATACACGACCTAACATGACACGCTTATAACACGAGTAATCCAACGATTTACACAAAAACATGTATAATTTAACTTGACACCTAAAAATATTAAAAAAATCAAAAAATAAAATTATAAATAAAAAATACATTAAATATTAAAATTTATTAAAATAACGCATATAATAATTTTTCCATAATCATATAACCAACTAAAACATCACAAAATATTAAAATAATATATCACAATAAAACTAAACGGTTACATAGTCAATCGTGTTTCCACGAGGTATTACACGACCGCCTATTTATTTTCCGTGTTAACCGCGGTCCGACTCGATTTTGACCCAACTCGGTAAGGTTGTACTTGTACCGCTTAAATTGTGTTAGGTCGTGGTCGGGTTATCGTGTCGGGTCATAAATTGACGCCCTATATGTAACCCATTTAATTTATAGTGAGATATTATTTTAATATTTTATTATGTTTTAGTTGGTTATATGATGATGGAAAAATTATTAAAATGCATTGTTTAATAATTTTTAATATTTAATGTATTTTTATTTGTAATTTCAATTTTTCTCCATTTTTTATTTTTTTCGTGTCAACTTTATATTATATATGTTTTTCATGTCGTGTCGGGTTACCCGTGATCATAAGCGCTGTCATGTATCTTGACACGAATAATTAAATAGGTCTGCTCGTGTCAGACGTGTAATACGCCTACCACAACGGTGTAGCCGGGAATAAACGAAAGTGAGCCGATATACGAAATCCAAATAAAAAATTAATAGAAAAACCATATAAAAATTAAATAATTTTTTTTTCTAAAAATTACCTATAAACTTTTTAAAGGGGAGGCGGCCGTGTTGCCCCTAGCCACGCCATTGATACCGTGTCGAATATAACCGCATTACACTAAACACCTATAATTGACACCCCCAGTGAGGTATGATGCGAGAAGGGTAATCCGACCATCAATTTCATCCAATGACATCGAGGGAAACCCAAGTCAAACGAAACTAGATATGTAGTAAAAAGTTTGAAAATCCTTAATGGAGCCCGTGAAACAAATCTAAGTCTTGCAAGTGCTCCTGCCCTCCAATACTACAAGTAGACTTTCAACTTTTTGTGGTTCTCAAGACCCAGGATGTAGGCCACAAACTAATCTAATTATGGTATTTGTTGAATTGTTATTTTAGGATTATAAATACAGCAAGAAATTAAATTGTTTTCGTAATTTATTATTTACCCTTAGTTTGCATGACTAAAATGACATGAGTTCAAGGAATTTTTTATTACATATTTGAAACCCATCATTTTTTTAGGAGAGAATGAAATCCACAATTTCAAAAAGTCTTGTGTTAAACGATGAGTTTTATGTTTACATTAATTAACGGGATCATGATTATATACACCCCAAATATCTCAACCAAATGACACATTTATGTTATGATTTCCAAATTTGTAGTTGAGACGTGTGTTGTAAGGACGAATGATCGTGTTCGATCACATATAAGATGTGTCTCTTCCCAAATTCCCCATTATACTTTAAAACAAGACTCATCGTCCTACTAATATGACAACAAAGAGTATTTCACACATATTTAAAATATAATAAATATAATTGAGGCCATAATATTTTTCCATATTTTTTCCGCCATAACATTAAATAAAAGACTAACAGATTCGGGGTGGCCCAACCCGGGCCTACCCCTCTCTTTTTTTTTAGAAAATAGTAAGAATTTTCAAATAAATAGTTATAATTTATATTATTTTTTTGAATTTTCTATCCAACCAATTTAAGTAGATGCTACCCAGTGGGTAGTCATAGCCGCCCAACTTCCGTGACATGTGCCCCATTTTAATTTTCTTTTTGAAAAAAATACATGCATATGTCATAGTGGGACACTTTGGAAAAATCGAGAGGGTTGGCGCACAACTCACTGGGTAGATCAAACACCCCCCAACGCACCCATTTCCATTTATAGGCCCACTATTAAGTAGGGTCTCATGGCTCGCCATTGAATAATAATATATTATTGTTATTCTCAAATAAAGTAATTAAATAGAGTTAGTTTAATCTATTGTTGTGTAATTATACTTTCTTAATAAAAGAAAGCAGTACATAATTTATTAACGACGAAAAGAAAATTGGTCTATAGTGGGGATGGATGGAGTATAAGTTTTAGTACAAACAAAAATAAGCATTTTTTAAAAAGAAAATGTCGCATTAATTTCATAACTCAAAAGAAGAAAACATGAGTGTAACTTTCCTTGGCGGTACTTCCGAGAAGGATAAAAGCGCCAATCCTACATAAAAGTCAGACAATACAAACAGGAAATCAACGCACACTTCCATATATAAATATAAATAAATGTATTCACACCCCCATTTATGGGTAGTCCCGTGTATAAGGGCATCTCCAACCCATAACACCAAATTTGGTGTGACAAAACCACACCAATTTGGTGTTTTGGTGTAATTTTCGCAAAACTCATCTCCAATCCACTACACTAAATCTTACACCAAATGAGTATTTTAATATTTCTTTTCATTTTGGAATAGCAAATTTATTTGTTTATGCAATTATTTCTTTTGCTTATATTTTATTATTATTAATGTAACTAAATAAAAATTTATATTTAACTAATATTATATTAATTAATTATATTGCAAAATTAATATTACAACTAATATCACAATAAATAAAAATACTAAATTGCACACTAGACAATAAAAAATGACAAACCTAAAACAAATATTTAAAGATAAAAAAATATAATTTTGTTTATTAATTCAAGTTTAATTATAATGTTAGTGTTTTGTATTTTATGATAGACTTTGATGCTTTTTTAATTAAATTATAATTTTTTTATTAATTATTTTAGTTTATCAAAATTTTAAGTTTAGTTTATAATAATTTATTGGTAAATGTTAACTATTGTTCATCCAAAATAATAATTATACACAAAATTTAAATAACTAAAACCATATTTACAAAATGAATTATATATCAAATATAGGATACTGATAGGAATTAAAAGTTTGAAGTAGAAAAATTGGAGGGCAAAGTTCTTTACACCAAATTTGGTGTGATGTTTAGATTGGGTTGGAGGGTGTTTTAGATATTTGGTGTTTTGGTGTGAGTTTTAGAGTTGGGTTGGAGAGGCTCTAAAAGACATACTAGAATTGCATAATTACCTAGCATCGGAGTCAAGAGTGAGATCGATTCAATTATCCATCATCTCCAACAACGAAAATGGAGCTCAAGCCCGGCCTCTCAGCTCTGGTCACCGGCGGCGCATCCGGCATCGGCCGAGCGCTGGTGTTGGCTCTCGCGCAGAAAGGAATTTTCATCACAGTCGTCGATTTTTCTCAGGAAAATGGGAAACAAGTCGCGACACAAGCTGAAAAGGAAGTTTCCAAGTTTCACGGTGAACTGGAATTTCCACCTGTTCAATTCATCAAGTGCGACGTCGCTGTCTCGAGTAAGTAACGGATGTTCGGATTTTCGCGCGCTTGATTTGTTGATGGAATAAGTGTGTTTTTGGATTGATTGAATTTTATGTTTAGGTGAACTTACTGCGGCGTTCAAGAAGCATGTTCAGACTTATGGAGGATTGGATATCTGTATCAACTGTGCGGGGATTGGGAATCCGATTCCGTTTTATAAGGATGAGACTGATGGTTCGAAGTCTTGGAGACGCACTGTTGATATCAATTTCGTCGCAGTTATTGAATCCACTCGCCTCGCGGTATGAGTTAATGTTTACCTGTTGGTAGTTTTATTGCATCGAAAGTTGTTAGAACTGCAAAGAATTCAAGTTAAGGCGACACTTAGTTTTGCTCGGTATTTTGTGTATTTATTTCATTTTAGTGTATTGCATACAGTAATTATGCGAATTTCGTTGATTAACTTGCTCTCTGAAGAAAAAGTTGTGATGTTATTCTAAATGAATTAGCAAAAGCTGCCGCAGGTTTTTCATTTTTCGCCTATATCTTTATTTGTTTACATGTTGGTTCGCAGTCCTTTCTCTCGCAGTTTTGTAAGTACTAATTCTCATTTGGTCCACAGATTCAAGCAATGCAAGAAGCTAAAAAACCTGGTGTGATCATTAATGTCGGCTCTGCTTCAGGTTATACCCAATGTATGCTGACCCTATTTACTCTGGCTCCAAAGGTTTGTTGCTCTTTCCGTTTGTGTGTACTTAGATTTCTATTCTTAGTTTATGCCAGTATCTGATATATTTATTCCTGATGTATAGCTTCTTCTCGTGTCTATCTTCCTTCTCTCTATTACCATACTCTTGTTTCTGGCTAATAAGAAAAAAATTCGCAGGGGAGTAGTTCTATTCACCAGATCGCTGGCTCTTTACAAGCGTCATGAATCCGTATAAATGTGCTATGCCCTGAGGTGATCATGAGCTATGTTTTTCTGGTTATATTTTTGCTTACAGTCATTTTTCATGAAACGAAAACACCAAAAGTTTCCAAGAAAGTATATTTCGGATGCATAAGAAACTCATGTTTATTAGCTTAATTATTTATTTCTAACTAGTAAAAGATGGTTTATAGAATGAGTGACCTTTCAGGCGGTGATTGCTTGTATGTTCCCAATATTATGTTCTTCCAACAAACAAACTATAATGGGCATCTTGTGAAATGTATAATATAATACAAATAATATCCAGCTCATCCTATTGTAGAAAGCTCTCTCACTCTACTTGATAATACATAATAACTTTCTGATAGAGGTCTTACTTTGGCTGCTAATACTATACTGTGAATTTTCTGAGACTGTACATTATATAGCTTCCAATTGTTACCTTCTGCAGTTTGTTCAGACCGAGTTGGCCTCTAAGATGGATCCTAAGTTTATCGCTCTTATGGGGGGCTTCATGCCTATGGAAATGGTTGTGAAAGGTAAAAATTGTTCTAACTAGTAGTTTATCTTGCATATTGAGAATGATTTCATTTTACTTATGTTGCCTAATGGATCTTATTGGAGAATGTACTTGCTTATCTCACTCCCTTAACCCTTCCTCTATAGCAACTAATTTATTTTCCCTCAACAGTAAACACTGGATAATTGTGTATGACTAGTAAATCCTTTCGACTCGACTGCATGTCTTGGAGTTTCAATTATAAAATTTGTGCGACCACATAATTTCTCCAAACATCCTTAAAATGAGTCTCTGACATGGCCGTTAGTCATTATCCTCAAGACTCTCATTCTTGTAACCAACTTATGCTTTAAAGCATGAGAAATAGGTCATTTGCAGAAGAAGCACATTATTCTCAAATAGTCCACATTGTATAAAGCTTGTCAAAAGTATTTATGCTATTCATATCATAAAATATGTTTTAGGTTGATCTTTTGATTCCAAACTTATGTAGGCGCCTTTGAGCTTATTAGCAATGAAAGTAAAGCTGGGTCTTGCTTGTGGATATCTAACAGAAGGGGCTTGGAGTATTGGCCGACTCCTGCAGAAGAAGAAAAATATCGTGTATTCCCTAAGACTTCGAGGAGAAGATCTCCAGATGTGGTCCCTGTGAATATTCAAATCCCCCAAAGTTTTGAGAAGATGTAGCGGACACATATTCAATGTTGCCTCAGGAAAAACTAGAATTAATTGAGTTTGTTAGTGTTTGATCCACAATCATTTTCCATTTACAAGGAGTCATGGTTCACTCATGTGAATTGTGTGATGGGATGTTGACAGAACTGCAGAGTATGAGTAGCGTTTAGTGGTTGCACAAAACATCTTTACTATCTTGAATTTCTGGGACTTGTTTTTATGAAATGAACTGAGCAAACTATAAACCCTTAATTTCCATTTTATTGTGTTGTTAATGTGATTACAATCTCTGCCACATTTTCTCTTCCCAAGTTTTGAGTTGAAATTTCATCAAAGAAGATTATGAATCCTGTTAAATATAAACAAACTGTTTTGTATCTAGGGGTAGCAGTTGAGGATCCTATAATGGTTTTGTTCTAGTTTTCCCTTCAGAGAAGATTTTTCTCAACCATTATTCTGATTTCTTGGAACATTACCTTTTTGTTTTTGTATGACGGAGGGTTCTCGCTTTTATGATCACAATCATGTACCTACTTTTTGCTTGTTATGTTTATTCCATGTTTCAAAAGTGAATATCCATATGTCTGTCATAGTTATTAATTTGTCAGTTATCTCCTATTCTTTTAAGACATTGATTTAATCTTGACATTCTTGTTTTGATCTTGTCCTCTAGAGTTGTTCACACTCTAAGCCACAACTTCCGTAGTGCGACGAGTGTAGTACGGGCACCACTGAGATTACCGCTTCAACCGGATCATGTTCTTTTGAAAATCATATATGCCGGGGTGAATGCTAGTGATGTAAGTTTGTTTCTCTCATGATTATCACTAATGTTATTTTACTTATTTTTGGTTATGATTGGGTTAAGTAAAGATGTGTAAAATAAGTAGTAAATACATATTTTCCAGACTGCCATATTTGTTATGAGCCTCCTCAAATTTGGTTACAGATCTTGCCAGTTGTAGTTATTAAATTAGACATGAACTGACATCATCAAAGACAACTTGATTATGTTGAGGAGTGTATATCTCTCTTAATGAAAGCCATTTCTTAACAGGTGAATTTTAGCTCTGGAAGGTACTTTAGTGGGGCAAGAAAGACATTGCTTCCCAGCTTCCATTTGATGCTGGTTTCGAGGTCAGGAAAGTACTTTTTGTGTTTGTTTGGTTATGTTCATAAATTATTTTAGAAGCTTAAGGTGAGAAACTTAGCTTTATCTACATGATGCAATTCATCATGCTATTGAATGGACACAGGCTATATAAAAGATCTTTTTACGAAGCTTTACTAACATGCTATGGTGTTTACATTCTATAGTCAGATCCATACACTTTTTGCATCAGATTAAGATGCCCTTCAATTTTGTACTTTTACAGTTTACTTTTCTTTTGAATTTGATATGTTCTAGATAGCGTCAGTAATTTTATATCTGCATAAGTTGCACACATGTTAGTCTATGGAAATCATCCATATTAGTCATTGCAAAACAAACTTTTTTTTTTTTAGTTGTTTGGGTGTGGTTTGCAAAATGAAAATTGTTCTGTTGAAAAGTAGTGTAATCATTTATTTTCTCCAAGATCAGTTCACAAGCATGGTCTTTTTCTGCAGGCTGTGGGTATAATTGCTGCTATTGGTGATTCAGTAAAGCACTTAAAAGTTGGCACTCCTGCTGCAATCATGACATTTGGAAGTTATGCTGAATTCACAATGGTAAACATTTGTTTTGACTTTGAAATATCACTATCTTTATCTATCCTCTTCGTTTAGAATTAATTTTTTTCATTTTCTTCCGGATAATTGTAAGCATGGGCATCTTTTGTAATTAGGTTCGATCAAAACACATCCTTCCTGTGGCAAGACCTGATCCAGAAGTCGTTGCTATGCTGACGTCCGGGCTAACGGCATCAATAGCTTTAGAGAAGGTGTTTATGTGCTGCTGGTTGAGAATCATTCTTCTTCTTTCAGTTCTTGGCTTTTGCTTTTCCATCTTCCTCAATTAAAACATTAGCTTGAAAGTGGCTTGGTAGTTGATTGATTCTTTTTGTTTTACAAGCTTCAATATTGGATGCTTTTGACTTGTAAAATATTTGGCTAATGCCTTTTTTTTTCTGTTGGACGTTGTAGGCAGCACAAATGGACTCAGAAAAATCAGTTCTTGTCACTGCCGCTGCAGGAGGGACAGGGCAATTTGCTGTGCAGGTACACTTGTGATGATGCAAAATCTTTCATTTAAAACTCCTAGTTCTTGATTATTGGCCGTTTAAACGAGGTAGCACTCACGATGGTGCTCAATCCATTTGTATTAAAGAAGCAATCCAAATCCTTGTGGTCTGTCTTACTTTTATATCCTTCCTTGTATTCAAGGGAAATATCAATGCCTGAGCCTCATAACACCAAGACTTTTGAATAGGGTGAATATGAGATTGCAGCTAGAGCATTCTTAACACGATGACGGACATATACCCTCTTGAAACACAATCTTATTTATCCTAATATGATTTTTAGGACCTGGCACTAACGGCCTTGCTTTTGTTTCAATTATTTCCTTCTTGGTCCCCATCCTACCTTTTTAGTTCATTCTATTATGAAATAGCATTTCTATCTATTTAATCCGATGTGAACTTATAATGGACTGTCTTAGTGCAGCTGGCAAAGTTAGCTGGAAATAAGGTCATTGCAACATGTGGAGGAAAAGACAAGGCCAAGCTTTTGAAAGATTTGGGAGTGGATCGAGTCATTGACTATAAATCCGAAAATATCAAAACTGTATGTTTCTTGAAAACTTGTTTCTTCTCTTAACCTGTATAATGCGTAAGTGGCTGAGAGATAGGAAAGTCGAGTCGGCAAAATCTTAACGGGCACTTGTTCTGTTGGGAGTGGGATTTTTTTGTTTAGCTTTGCTACCTAATTGTTATCCTGATCTTTTCTGCTACTTTTGGGAGTTGAGCAAGTCATCAACAATGAAGCAGAAATGTGAGAACTGTATGTCTTTGCAAGGTTGCTATCAGATAGGAACATGAAATTATGATTTTTTAATAGCTTCTCTTTGAGACTAGAATTTTCGCGTTATTTTGGCCGCATGGTTCTGATATCTTCCATTCCTCGCGCAAAAACCAGTGTATTTTGCTTCTGATGTTCAATTGTGAGGAAAATGAAGCTCTTCCTATATTTACCTGGCAATGATTGATTGCTTTTCATAGTATACAACCAGTGATGCCCAAACTGCAGTTCAATTTTCATTAACAGCTTTTAGAAATTTCCTACTCGACTTATATCGTGGCTCTTCCACCAGGGAAAATATACATGCATCCCAAAATATGCTGTGGAAGTAAAGTAATTACCATGATTAAAAAATGAAGCTCGATATTATAAAAAATCACTCCTTGGAACTGAACATGATTCTCTTTAAAGCTGGGCTATTAAAATTCTTGTCTTATTTCTTGAACTTTTCAGTTTATCACCCTACCTGCATGGATGAGCCTATCCGATCATGGAACTATTTCCTTGTTGATCTAGAATAAAATCCTTCCAAAGTTTCAAGTTTCAGCCATCAAGCTTGTCTTATTTTTTTTTTCTCTGTTTTTCTTTCTGTTAATATTTGTCTGTCAATCAGAGAAATATGTGGTACTTTAAGTTGGGGGCTTGCATTATTTATCAAAAATATGCTGTGATTTGTATTTCCATTTAATTGAGCGAAATGTGTAAATAAGATTTTCTCAAGAATTGAGGATCTAGCAAGCTCTATAGCTGCCATGTGGCAGCAAAGCTTAATGTGTTTTCTCATCTTTAGTTTAATAAATTTGCAACAAATTATGTAACAGTTCGTAAAGACTTGATAAATTTAGTAGAACTGTAGAACAAAGGCTGAGTTCAGTAACTCTCATTTCCTCAGTTCTCATTAAATGTTTCCACTGACATGTTTGTTATGCTTTATTTCATGGTATTTTTATCTCTTATCTTCCCAGGTTCTAAAGGCTGAGTTCCCAAAAGGTGTTGATATTGTATATGAGTCCGTTGGTGGTGAAATGTTTGATCTATGCTTGAATGCTTTGGCAACCTATGGACGTCTTGTTGTGATTGGGATGATTTCTCAGGTTTGCACTTTTGATTGAAATGTACACAATTTGTGAATTACTTCTTTACCATATTCCAATTTCTTTTATTGGCATATGCATATATCATTGTTTACAAATCATAAAATTACTTTACTGACAAAAAAAAAAGGAAGCCTTTCTCATGGTCTCTAATTCATTGCATTGATGTATCACAAATAAAACTTATGTGATTGTAGTATCAAGGAGAACATGGGTGGACGCCAAGAAATTATACTGGATTATGTGAAAAGATTCTAGCAAAGAGTCAGACTGTGGTAAGTGATATATATATCTGCATATTGAACCACTGTAGTTTACTTGAATAAATTAATTGGCGGTTCTCACACTTCCAATATCCTTTGGTGATACTATGCATCTCTGATTCGTACCAGCACAAGGAATTTGATGGATATATAATAATAAATGCTCTTGCAATAATTTAAGTACTAATGCTTTTGTCAAGTCTTTTTTTTTTTTTTTTTTTGGTTCGTTCTTGTAGATTTTGTTGTTTCAAGTCCTAAGAATTTCTCTTGCTGGATTCAGTCTGGAAATTATTTTGGATTTTGTTGTTCATATCAATTGTTATCGACACCTCTAAAGTATTGATCTTGTTATAATTCTTGATCCATTAAATTTTAGGGTTAATTACAAAAACTACCCTGAGGTTTAATCTAACTCCAAAAGACTCCAGTTATCTTTCTAAATTACAAGTATCCCTTTGAATTTAACAAATACCCCCCTCTTGAATGTGCTCTTGAATGTGCAATTTGTAAAACAGAAACAAATATAACGGTGTATTTCTAATTTTGAAAGATTGTTGGGATTTTTTTTGTAATTAGATTGAACCTCAAGGATACATTTTGTAATTAACCCCAGATTTTAATAAGTCTTCAAACTTTGATATTACTCTAGTGAATACATTAGTTTTCGAAAGAAGTAGGTTATTATATGTTCAATAGAACTTGGAGTACACTTTAAACTTTGTTTTTGATGTCTAATTTCTCGTTTAAAGGAATTTTTCAATCATGTTTTATTTTGTGCATTTTGCTCTAACGGCGATTCCAAATGTTCAGGCTGGCTTTTCTTAGTGCAATATGCTCACCTTTGGCAAGAACATCTAGATAAGCTAGTAGATCTATATTCCTCAAAGAAGCTAAAGGTATAAAATATTCGCTTCACACTTAATAATCCCTACTTTTTACAGATTCATCATATTAGAACCATTCTTCATTTATGTTTTACAGGTTGCTTTAGACCCCAAACCATTCTTGGGTATTAATTCTGTTGCTGATGCAGTTGATTATCTTCATTCCGGTAAAAGTGTTGGCAAGGTATTTTTTATTCCTTAAACCATTTTTTTTTTTCCCTCTTATGAAGGCAATCAATTATATTACTTGCTGACGGTTTAAAATTTCAATCCCAAATACTGCAGGTTGTTGTTTGCATTGATCCAACATTCAGTCATCATCTTGCAAAATTATGAGCACATAATGGCGTAAGTATGAGAAATATTGCCCTACATTTACAAACATAAAGAAAGAATAAACTAGCTCTTGGAAAACATATTTATATTATCTGCTGCATTTACACAATTTTATAATCACCAGTGTGACACTGTATGATAAGTCAAATTTTGTTAGTTCCCATTCAGCCTGTACTATATTATATTGTATTTTTGCGTGTTGAATGTAAAATATTTCATCATGCTGTTTGTGTTTTCCATGTTGCCTTGAGCCATTTGATTCCTGCAAATCATCCTTTATGCCAATTAGGGATAATTACAAAAACACCCCCATGGTTTGGCCTAATTACAAATTTGATTTTGTCTTAAATTTAAGGGGTTAATTGTAATATTTCTACAAATATTAAGATGGCTTTTGAAATGTTTTTGCTTATGAAGGGGAAAAATTTAAGTGAAATCAAACCTTGGGTGCTTGTTAGCGAACAAGTTCATTGAACATGAACCAATGAAAATTCTTAGATAGAAGTTTTGATTGTCGAATAAGAATTTCCATATTGCAATAACTTTATTTATTCTTTGATTGCTTGACAATCACAAAGAGGTATTTTGGGTATTGCGATTGATATGTATGGAGATTTGTATGTAGCCAACATAGACTTCGACACTTGTTATTTAATAAAGGAATTTCTGTGTTTTTCGTAGTTCGTGGTTCAAAGCCCTGGCCAAGGCACGATGAATTTGATTCATAAAAGAATCACAAGAACTTGAAATGGAATCACAATTTTTAAATCAATTTGGGTTCGACTTATAAATCTATGCCCAAGATTTAATTGGGAAATTAGTTGTCGAAAGGATTGTACATGTATGCAATTGCAATAGGTTTACTCGCTATTTCACCTAATACTTTAATTTCAAGTATATTTATTAATTAGATAAGTTATTGTTATTCGGAAGTTACAAAAGTTGTAAGCCTACTACTAGTGTTAGTCGTGAACCAAAAGGTCACACATAATTTTGGATGTTGACATTTTGAGATTGAAAAATCCAATGGTTGGATGCACAATTGATGTAGATTAATGAATTGTGTTTTAATTTAATTCAATTGTGGAATTAAATATTTATTAAATCTAATTTGATTAGAGAACCATATAATTGGAATAGAATGAATTAATCAATGTTTGAATTGATTAATTGAGATTTAAATTAATACTAATTAATTAATTGGACTTTAAAGTCAATCCCATACCTTAATCTCTAGTAGGCGTAATTGTAAAAGCCAACTATATAATTGAAGAGAAATAAATAAATCGGATAATATATATATATATATATACATACATAAATATATGATTGGGAGAGAACTAAAAAAATTGAGAAATTGGAAATCGCATGCAAGCAACATGCATGTGTGTTTGTGGTATTCTTTTTCTCTACTTTTGTTGAGCCACACAACCAAATGTTTTTAATTAAGAAATGTGGTTTAATGGCCATTAATTGTACAACTTTTTATTTTTTAATAAAAAGGTTGTATTGTGCCATTGATTATGTCTTTTGATTGAGATTAAGACATAAGTCTTCAATTTTGGTGTTTAAGAAAATGGGCAGATGGTTTTGACAAAGAGGAAATGAGGGTTAACTTCAAAATTTCCATGTTTGCTCTTGGTCTAAAAACAAATTAGAAGCTCTTTAAGGTTTAGGATCTTACCTAAAATGCTTCATTTTGAAGATGATGTAGAAGGAATCCAAATTCCTCGCATCAGGGTAAATCCTCGTAAACTCGCCAATAGAGATTCAAGCGCATCCCCTCTAATTGAATCCACCTTTCGGTTGTGACACCAAAATAAATTATTCGATAGTAGAATTTTATTGCATTTTCGAAATTGAAAAACGGAATATAATTTTATTCCCACAATCAACTATTGTTTGTAACTTTTGTAGACAAATAATTATTAGTTAATTATTCTCTACTAAATTTTTTGAAGTTAACCCTCATTTTCTTATTGTCAAAATCATCTGCCCATTTTTTTAAACACCAAAATTGAAGACTTATGTCTTAATCTCAATCAAAAGACATAATCAATGGCACAATACAACTTTTTTATTAAAAAATAAAAAGTTGTACAATTAATGGCCATTAAGCCACCTTTCTTAATTAAAAACATTTGGTTGTGCGGCTCAACAAAAAGTAGAGCAAAAGAATACCACAAACCCACATGGCCACATGCATGTTCCCTGCATGCGATTTCCAATTTCTCAATTTTTTTTAATTCTATCCCCATCATATATTTATGTATATATATATATTAAAATAAATCTTATTTATTTATTTCTCTTCAATTATATAGTTGACTTCTACAATTAGGCCTACTAGAGATCAAGGTATGAGATTGGACTTTACAGTCCAATTAATTAATTCTACTACTTAATTAATTTAAATCCCAAATATTGATTATTCATCCTTATTCCAATTATTTGGTTCTCTAATCAAATTCCATTTAATTAAATAATCAAATTAAATATTTAATTCCACAATTGAATTAAATTAAAACCCAATTAATTAATCTACACCAATTAATTGCATCCAACCATTGGATTGTTCAATCTCAAAATGTCAACATCCAAAATTATGTGTGACCCTTTTAGGTTCACGACTAACACTAGTAGTAGAAGCTTACAACTTTTATAACTTCCAAATAACAATAACTTATTCTATTTATTAATCTAATTAATAATGGATTAATAAATATACTTGAAATTAACTCTTTAATTTCAAAAACCTACAAATCATGGTAACACCTAGCAAGTAGCATGATTACCTAGTATTAGGTGAAATAGCGAGTAAACATATTTCAATTGCAATTGAATACATGTACGATCCTTTCGACAACTAATTTTCCGATTAAATCTTGGGCATAGATTTATAAGTTGAACCCAATTTGATTTAATAACTGTGATTCCATTTCATGTTCTTGTGATTCTTTTATGAATCAAATTCATCGTACCTTGGCCAAGGTTTTTGAACCACGAACTGTGAAAACACAGGAAATTACAAACCTCCATACATATCACTGCAATACCCAAAATACATCTTTGTGATTGTCAAGCAATCAAGAGATAAATCAAAGTATTGTAGGATATACACAAGACATAGTCGTGCCCCAAGTACGAGGATTAATCATATACTATTGCAATATGAAAATTCTTATTCGACAATCAAAACTTCTATCTAAGAAATTTCATTGGGTCATGTTCAGTGAACTTGTTCGCTAACAAGCACCCACATATGTGCATTTGTGTCTTAACACTGATGTTAATGGAATGCAACATCCTCGTCTCATGAGCATGCACCATATGTACAAGTCTTACGGGGTTATTTAATGTCCTATCTTGAAAAACCCATCGACTTGGAACAAATTTAAGATCAAAGCCTTAGAGGCATGTTCCATGATCGCCATCAAATGGTCGCTTAAATTGATTTAAGGACTTTATCATATATGCAAATATGCGATAAATGCAAAAGAATATAAGCTAAAGAAATGCCTTTATATTATTATAATTTCCAATAAAATTATTTTACAAGTAGAATAAAATCCAATCTAATTGAACGCAAGGGCATTCTACTCTAACAATCTCCCACTTGACCTAGTTTCATTGCTGTGTATGTTAGGCCCATCTTTTCGAGATGTCCGTCAAATACCCTTTGTGATAAGGGCTTAGTTAGCTGGTCTCGCTTTTTTTTCAAGCAACTCGATCCATTAACAACATCGCCTCTACCAATGATCTCTCCGATCGAGGTGGTATCGTCTCATAATATGCTTAGATCTTTGATAAGATCTTGGCTCTTTTGCTTGCACTATAGCACCATTGTTGTCACAATAAATCATTATTGGATCAACAACAAATGGAACTACACCCAAACCTTGGATGTAGTTTCGTATCCAAACAACCTCTTTTGATACATCCGTGCAAACAATATATTCAAACTCCGAGTGGTGGATTCTGCAGTCGTTTCTTGTTTGGAACTTTTCCAACTGTTCCCCCATCAAGATGAATATATATCCAGACATGAATTTAGAGTCGTCTTTATCAGACTGTAAACTAGAATCAGTGAACCCTTCTAATTTTAACTCTCCACTGTCATATATCAAAAACACATCCTTGGTTCTTATATATTTTTTTTATTTGTAATTTTAGCTTTTTCTCTATTTATTTTATATTTTTTTTCGTGTCAACTTTAAATTATATAAGTATACATGTCGTGTCGTGTAGTGTCGGATTACTCGTGTCATAAATTGGTCGTGTTCGTGTCATGTATCTTGAGGGGAATAATTAAACGGGTCATGTTTGTGTTTGTGACAAACTCCGTAACACTGTGTCACTACACAACCCGCGAACATGATACATGACATGATTGAGACTCCCATAATTTCATGCACTCAGTAATCAGTTTCAAGGTATCTCCCTTCCATCCCTTTACACATAGACATAGACAGAGACAATCATTTGTTCAATTGAGCCTGGCAGAAGCTTATGCTTATGCATATTGGTCACTAAACAAATCTACAAGCACATAAGCTGCTTCTTGTAAATAAGAGTAAGCTTCTGCCCTAATCAAAACGTGGCCCATGTACAGAAATATGTAGCCTAAAAGTTAGGTACCTGCAAAATGATGTTACGAAAGTCAAACCCTCAAAGACTTGAGATACACGATGGGTGAGATCTATCTAATGTCATAACTTCTGGAATGTCCAAGCATTAAAAAGTTTTTTTTTTTTTTGTAAAGAGATCATTACAAAAACACCCCTAAGCTTTGGGTTAATTAGAGTTCAAAATTACAAAAAAATTCCTTCAGGTTTCTTTTTGTCTTAAATTTAAGGAGGTAGCTAGCTGTAATATTTTTGTAAATGTCAAGTGGTTTTTTGAATTGTTTTCATAAATCACCAAGAAAAATGTAAGACGGAATCAAACCTCAAAGGGTTTTTGTAATTTTCAATGAACTATGGCTTTTTTTGTAATTAGCCCAAACCTTAGGGTGTTTTTGTAATTATCCCTTAAAAAAGAAACATGCGCCTTTTTTGCCTAATGATATTTTTATTGGGCAAGTAATAACTTCATAATTACCCTGTTTAGTATACAGTTCCTGCTGCAATTTTTTTTTTTTTTTTTTTTTTTTGAAAAAAGGGCAAAATTGGGATTGGATAATGTTTTTCAAAAGACATTTTAGCTGTTATCCCCCATTTCCTAAAGATATCAAGCTTCAACCACAATGCGAACGTCTTGCATCCTGCAAGCCTACAATATCAAACATATTGTCTGCCCCAGTTTATATGATCTATTGTTGCTAATATACCTATTAACTATATTCGATCCCACGTACCTTATAGCCATGGTCATACCTTGGACTGATCTCAAATCTATCAATTACTAAGTGAAAACTAATATCCAAACGCACAAGCCAAGAGTAATACATCAGATACTCAAAAAAAAAAAAAAGTTAAACGTTGCATTTAGATGGAAGGATTTGAGGGGAACCCACCATAGTTAGTTAGTTACAGAAGAAATAGCTCAAAATGTGAGTTCAAGGATTTGAAAACCATAGTATTGTGAGATCAGCCAAACGAGCTCTAAGCAATTTCTGAGGACAAGGAATCCTCTATAGAATACATATTTTGTGGTACTACGCATACCTGATTCGAATCGACTTGGTAATACGATACTAAATAGTCAGTTGCTGCTATCTCCGGTTCATTTACCCTTATGATGTAAACCTGTACGTAATGTTACCAGGTCAATTACAGAATGTTATACTTTCCTTCAACTACATACATAAGCTCAAGTTTGTAGCTTACAATGTTTAATTAGCTATACTTTTCAAAGAAATTAGCTTTAAAAAGGACTTCGATTATCTCCTTCAACAGTTGGAATACTAAAGTCACCACCATGCACATTCAGAACAATCATCAACTACAAGAATTCAAGTTTAAGGAAGTGTTTGCAAACATTATTGCTTTTAGAACAAGTGACTTCCAAAATGAGTTTTTAGATAGAAAGACATAAAAACACCACTCGTATTATGGAATATTGTATTTTTCAAATTTGAGGATAAGACCATTCCCAAGAGAAATTTAAAGAGCATTTCTTGTAAAATAAAAAGCATCTTTGAATTTAAAGAATCATATTTTTGACATCTTCCAACATTCTCTTTGTATTTGACTCTCTATTTTCTATTTTCCCAATTTTAATGCATTACACATGGGATATTTGAAGTAAATAATGACTGGCGTGAACTGAATAGAACAGAGATTACCTTGAAAGTTGTTGGCTTTATTAATTGAAAAATGAGTGCATCTCCATCAACCAATTCATGATCAATGGCAAAACCTCTCCATCCACCACTCAGACCCGTTTTTTGAGCAAGATACTTGGTTTCAAACTCGTCCCCTTTTTCATCGACTAAATTGACCATTACATCACGACTTGGAAGGTGCGTCTTGCAAAACTGGACTGGAAGACCCTATTGAAGAAATTAAGGTTTTTATTGTTTCCACTTCAGTCATGTAAGAAAAATGGCAAGCTTGTTTCTAATAGTAAGAAAATAAGTATTTAGCAACAAGGACATAATGGAGAGGTATGTAATGTGTAGTTCATATTTTCGTATATAACTTCTCAAGCCTGTCACACTCTACAAATCTAAAAGAACCTAAAGGGAAATTTTTTTCAAAAAAAAAAGTCGATTTTTACATCATTCAGAAAAGAAGCCATTTAATCAACATCACACTCTGGCTAAAACGAAGCTGAAGGCAAATATTGACAAAGAGTTTTTGAGATTGTTCTTCATCAAATCAATTTTAATTTATCGTCGCTAATCCCAAATGCAATAAATCCACATTTTCAGAAAGACATAAAGATTATTACCTGAAAAGGCCATTCAAGTTCTCAACAGTATATGAGCATTGATACTGAGAACAGAAAATATTTGACTAACATAAAGAATATTACAATAATGGTTAATGTGATTAAAAAATTTGACTATTTCACCACAAACCATATTGTCATAATGAATTCATTTCATCCTTTTACAGGTCTTATATACAGGGTAAATATAGGCCTTTCTAGCTTTAGCTTTCCTTATTTTCTGGTAAGTTAAACAGTATGTTTTTATACATAATCTTCATTTTTTCCAATTTACTTGAAAAGATGAAAAAAAAAAAGGAAATATAATTTTGTCCAACATACCAGCCAAAATCCACCAGTAACATGTGACTGAAGCATAGGCTTTACAAAGCTTGGAACATCTTGATCTAAACCTGATTGAAGATCGTCCGCACGTTCGATAGCATACATCCTATTTTCATCTGAGGCGTAAACTCTGTTCAACAAATCTCTTCTTTGATAACTATAACAGAAAATCCAACAGCAAAAGAATCAGAAATTAATATCACACTCAATAATGTTGTGAAATGAACTAAGAGTCTTGCACTAACCTTCTCGGCCTACCCATTGGCTCAATCGGGACCTATCAAGAACCAAGTTAAATGATCCATGGATATGTACCCAAAAAAATGTAGAATCAAGGTAGGCAATATTCATTGGAAGATGTGTAATTAAAGGTTATAATTTCAGGAATTTTATCTACATATGTTTTATGAGTTATTTAACTTGTCACATTATTTTCTGCTGGTTTGAGATTGAAACAGGAGCTGAACCTGAATAGCTTAATTCGTACAGAGCTTGAAACTTCTCATGTATTGACAGAACTTTAACAAAGCGTATATTCTAATAGTTGTTGGTACCTTTTTTATTTTCAGCAGCAAAAAATCTTAGAAACAAGTAACATAATTATTCCAAACCATTGATGATATTTTCAGTTTTACTAACACACACATAAAAGTATACACACAGAGATAAAGAGAGACATAGTGATATTAGTTACACACTTCTTTGTAGGTGCGAGGAGGCAAATCTGCGACGCGGCTAGATCTACGGACCGCAGAGAGGTCCAAAGGTTGTTTCGGAACTTTAGGCTTCACCTTCTTCATCTGTTCACCAAACAAACAAAAAAACAGAAAAACTTAAAATCGTGTTTAAAAACCATGAATACATATACATACTCAAATACAGTAGTCATAAAACAGCAAAGAAGGAGATCCTATTTGAAATTAGGGCATACAGGGGAAGGCTTGGGAGTGTGCATAGCTTGAGCTAGCTTGTTGAGATTTAATTCTTCCATTCTTTTCTTGTTCTCTTCCAGCCTCTTCTGTCTGCTCGCCTCGTACGCTGATTTCTTCGCAACCACCATTTTTTGTTCTCCTGTTTTGCAGCACTTTCTGATTGTTTAGATTTTTATTTATTATTTCTTGTTTCTGGAGGTTGATATTATTTCCTTACTGAATTTGTGGGATTGTTATTCAATAATGGAAGAGGAGCGAACAGGGGAAAGGATATTGACGAGAAAGAAGCAGCACAGAAGGAAAGTAGACCGTTGTTGAGGTGAATATACTTATTTATTTTTTGATAAACCTTTTGTGCTTTTCATCTCCTCCCAAAACCCTTGGTGGTGGCCCACTTTTGAGGATTTCAAATTCAAAAATGTCATTGGCTTTAAGTAGTATATAGTATAATAATACGTATGAATAGTGATGGTATATATACATGAACATGATTTTTTTTTTTAATAAGTTGAGAGTATTGGTTGGAGGTAGAGATGTTAAGCGGTCGCGGTCCATTGGGGACGGTTTAAACCAGAAAAAAAAGAGGATTATGGGTGATTATTATTTGGCTGTTTAAATCCAGGGCCTTTTTGGCCCGAATAGTTTAAATCGATGCTGATAGGGCTAGGGCTAGCTCCGAAAGTTAACCAGTAACCCGCTTCTGCTATTTTTATTTTAAAAAATAAATATAATTCTAATATTTTACACCAACTTTTATTATCTATTACTAGCAAAATTATTTTTTTAAATTCACATCTCCTCATCTTTAAGTTTAACTTTATTAAACAAATTATAAATTCTTGAAAAACTTCTTTTTAATTTGTTTTATTTATTATTTAATTTATTTTTTGATTTTATTTTGCCCGTTTAGCTTGAAGCCCGCTAGGTTAAGGTTCCAATATTGCCGGCCCGTTTAACAGGTCCGCTTAGCTCAAGTCCGCTAGGATGGCCTATGGGGCTAGAGCCAATCCGTTTAACATCTCTAGGTGGAGGGGAGGGGAATAATTTCAAAACAGTTAAAAGATATAGAGTTCGAACCCGATCTAGACACTTACAAAGGATTAACGATATCACTTGAGCTACAAGCTCGTGGTTATATGTACATGATAGTTGATACCGAGAGGGTTTTTCCCCCATATTTTTGTTTTTAACTTAATGGAAATGGGTTAAATTGGCCATTTCCAAATTGTAAAGATTAAAAATAGCCAATTTTTCCAAACACATCTTTTTAGTCATTTTGAGGTGTGAAATGACATTCATACCCTTTAAGCATATTACATTAGGTCATGTACCTCTCTTTCTCCTTTTCACTTTCTCTCTCTCATTTTTGTTTCTAAGACATAAACTATTTAGGTGACCGTGTTTTTCGATCGTAATCTCGAAACAATATAAGCATTTTGTTCTCTAGCTCATCCTTTATTCATTCCAAGATCGTATTGTTTTTGAGGTTGGGTATACAATAGATTTGAAAACCATAGAAATCATCGTGCAATCGAGTCACATGTAACTCGCAAACCAAAAAACACCAAGATTGAGTGTATTGCTTCTGACAGGTAACTCAAATCGAGTCACCAAGTCACATATAATAACTCGCAAAACCAAAAGTAACATTTTAAACTGTAAATCGAAATCAAGTTACATGTAACTCGCAATCAAGTTACTGTAATTGGATTGCGAGTTACACGTAAATCGAAATCGAGTTAGGGTAACTCGCAATCCATAAGTAATTTACATGTAACTCGATTTTGAGTTGCATGTGGATTGCGAAAGTTATCCATCGTCTTCTTCGCCCCTTTCCGCCATTAACAACATCTCAAGCTTCACAAAAACCAACTATCCCATCTAAACCCTAGAATTTCTACAAAGCCTACAACAAATCCTAACCTAAAACAAGTATAGACAATCTAAATCAACAAAAATCAATGAAATTACACAAAGGTAGAAAATGGGTTACCTGGTTAGAGGTCGATGCGGTCTCCATCTTCTTCTTCTTCGTCAATGTCGCCGGTTTTGAAACTTTGGAGGGTCACATCGTGCTTTTTTCGAGTTTGGTGGGTTTGGTAATATAAGACTCGAAAAGGGCTTTTGAACTACTAAAGGGAAAGTTTGGAATTTCACATCCCAAAATGGCTAAAAAGATGTGTTTGAAAAATGGCGAAAAAACATTTTCAATTGGCCTAAAAGGCAAAAAAAAAAAAAACTCATTGTTTAACTTATGTACTACGATCATATGAAAAATACATATTTCAGATCATGACAGGATAATTAGAAAGAAAGTTGTTGTGGCCTTATCAAAAATTTAAATATATGATCTCCATGAGGCGCTAAAAAGGAAAAGAAGTGAGTCTAGCAAAATTGACCCACATATGGGTTGGTGGATCACACTTACTTTGCCCAACCCTATAGCCTAAAGGTGATTGAAAATTGTGTATATTGCTAATAAGTCGGATTAGATTGGGTTACAAAAATGACGGGCCAATGATATTTTGGCCTAAAACGACTCAATCTAATTTTATCAATTATCGCCCGACAGACTCACACCGACCCAGCTCATTAACCCATTGTCATAGATGTACATACTACATACTATGAAACAATGACAAGAGCTTTCTATTACTATTCGATGGTGAACACCGGCACAACCCCACCAACATGCCATTGATTTTTTTTTTATTTTAAGAAGGCCTCATATGATGCATATATGACTAATTTAAAGAGGTTCCCATAGTTCGATTAACTAGCCATACTGAACCAAAATCAAATTTTCAGTTTGAAACGCAAATAAACCAAAATTTTCAGTTTGCTTTTTGGTTTTTTATTTTTGAAATTCGATTGTTTCGGTTGTGTTTGATTTTTTGTTTCAATCGGTTGAATCAAACCGAAAATTACATAATATTTTGTATATATTTCTAATATAATATATGTCATTCTAGTGCTTTCCGAGTCCTAGGGTTCTCCTTGAGAATTCCTTAGTGCCAAGTCTCCTCTCCAATCATGGCTTTCACGAGTTTTAAAATGGCCTTTCAAGCTTAATAGGTTGGCCTATTTATGGCCTATAAGTATAAAAATATAATATATTTTATATAGTTTACTAATATTATTCTTTTTATATAACTATTTAATTATTATAATAGATAAAATATATTTTTAAAATTAAAAATATGGTTAGTAGACTTTTAATAGGCTCAGTAGGGCCAGACTTTTAAACAGACGGACTTAAGTGAAAAAATCCTATTATATTTAATAGGCCAAGGCTTAGGCGAAAAACGTGAATCGTGCCTAGCCGTCCGACGCAGCTTTGGCCCGGCCTGGCCTATTTCCACCCCTACTCCCATCACTCATCATAATGTAATCGACTCCCCTTCAAAACAACATTTTTATTCATTTATAGCCATTTCAATCCCCACTATCTCGAATCTCATAACAAATCCCACTTCCAATAGCATAATTGATCCTATCATAATGAAAGAATCGTGTGATTTCACGCAAAATAAATTCCCCACATTATCTTCTTATCCGAGAAGAAATGTGGCACTCTGTTATTGAAAAGATTTAAAAACAACTCAATTTCCACGGATTTGTTGTTGCCTCAAATGGACATTCGGGAGGGTGACTCTCTTTATGGCGAAAAGATATTTATGTTTCCTTCGGGATATTCTCAGATTTATTGATGTCGATGTTATTTTGTTGGGTTCTTCTTTTCGAACTATAGGGGTTTACGGCAAATGGGTATCTCCCAAAGATGACAGATTCGAACTCTCTATCCTCTTTGTATTCGAATTCATCTACTACGTTGATCATGATGGGCGATTTTAACGAAGTGCTTTCGCAAGATAAGTTTATAGGCAGAGGGGTTCGACCTAGTTGGAAAATTGAACTCTTGAGAATCTGTCTTTAATCTCTAAACCTTTTTGAAATCAGATTCAAAGGGGAGAAATTCAATTGGCATAGGTTCTGGTCGCCCTAATACTCGATAAGCTCAACTCGACCATACCATTTGCAATCCCGGTCTGTAAGGTCTCTTTCCTTGGACCAATGTCGTGCACCACCACACTTTATATTCTGATCATTCTCTACTCCACATCCATATCTGCAATCAGCACCCTATCGAGCTCAACAGGTCAAAAGAAAAGATTCAGATTCGAGGCGTTATAGGTGAAATCAGCTGACTGTGGAAAAGTGACTCGAGACAATTGGAATCGATTTCAAAATCTACCTTCCAAGTTGGATAATTGTGTCGTTGGACTCCTTAATTAGGGCAACAAATTTTGTAAGTCCAAGCGGCTACGATAATCTAGAGGGGGTGAATAGATTATCTCCATCTTTTCGATTATGCCCTCTTTTTTCGAAACAAACAAGCCAAGACAATAATAAAGGTGCGGGAAGTAAATAACACGCGTCGATTTATAGAGGTTCAACCCACCTAGGGCCTAATCCTCTACCACCCCAAAGATATCCGGGATGGATTTCAAAAAGAAAAAGATTTTATTTTTACCAAAATTAATACAACACCTTACAACATCACCTTGAAGAGCACCACACTCTTGAAACACCTATCACCTAGATCACCCAAGTGTATTCTTTCCACAAGAATACTCACAAGGATGTCTTGTGTTGAATGATTGACCAAAAATCAATATTACAACTCAATAATGAATATTACAATTTGAGTGCAAGTGTAATCAAGAATAAAAAGCCTAGACCTCAAGATTGTGCAAGTGCAAGAACTTAGAGCTTATTACAACAAGAATGTAAAATATGAAAGCTTGGAGAATTTGCAGATTTTTCTTGTTGTTTTGATTGTTTGTGTTGTACTCTTGTGTCTTCAAAAACATCTTCTATTTATAGGAGAGTCTTCACAAACATAGGCTCCTCATTCTTCACTTTTGTCTACAAAAAGAAGATCACAAGATGTAGAAATAATGTACAAAATTTGTTAAAGTAAATCACTGTGATATGGATGTTCAACGGTTAGAATCGCTTTCGGAAATAACACACGCGACCAGTGGTCATCAATATAGAAAATTTCAAACGTTGGAAGAAAAAGTGCAATCAGACACAGGTTGGGGTCCGACCGATCAAGGGGCTCCGATGGTCGGGGGTCCGATTTTTTTTGTCGAAAATAAACTTCAAGAAATACTTCAAAAATTAGTAAAAATATTTTAAATCAATTGGGAGTATTTGGACAACATTTAAAACATTGTTTTGGTGTAAAAACCAATTAACACAAAACCATCAAAAGTATTGTCCAATTTTTATCGAATAATAAACTCTAAGAAATACTCCAAAAATTAGTAAAAATATTTTAAATCATTTAGGAGTATTTGGACAACATTTATAAACATTGTTTTGGTATAAAAACTCATTTAAACAAAATCATCAAAATCTTGATAAAAACATTTATCTAACAAACTCCCCCTTTTTGATGATTACAAACCAAAATAATTTTAGGAAGTCGATTTTAAAACAAAATATATTTTCCGGTCTAAGACATCAATCCATTACAAGCAAGATTTATCATAAGTGAGACACATAAGGATATGAGCAAAGATTTTTCAAAATATTTTGCACAAGCTCCCCTATCAATATGCACATTAAAAACAAGCATAAAAGCAAATAATTAAAAGCTAAAAGCTTAGCTTTTACAACTTAAGCTTGAATTTCATGAGCTTATAAGCTCCCTCGTCACAAGACATCATTAGTCAATCATAAAAGTCCATAATTCATCAAATGGACTAAGTATCATTTCATGAGCTTATAAGCTCCCCTTGTCACAATACATCATTAGTCAATCATAAAAGTCCATAATTCATCAAATGGACTAAGTATCATTCATGACTTTTGGCTTTTAAGAGCATTAGCTTATAGCTTTTCTTGCAAGCTTATTTTCGCTTCTTTGAGCATATGAGCGTTTTTTCTTTTTCTTACCCTTTGGAATCATAAAAATAATGTTAGCACGATAAAAACATCATACAATCATATCAAAATGCGCAAGTTAATCGATTTATAGAGCATTTTGTACAATAAAGCTTAAATTCCAAATAAAAGGGGAAATTTGCTCATTTGATTTGCAAAAGCTCATTTTATTGATAAAACATGATCTCTATAACATTATAAGACTTTCCAAATCAAGAGAATCATGTAGGTGATGATTTTTTCATAGAAATATTTTGTCGAACACTTGATGTGCGTCGAATAAAACAAGAGATATATAACGCCTTTGTATTTCATTTAAGCCAAAAAATTCATCACCAATTGTAATATAACAATATTCATCCATCAACAATCATCATATACATTATACTAATGCAAGAATTTCATCAAAATAGCAAGATACAAGCACATTCTCAAGGGTTCAACCCAATTGAGATAAAAAAATGAGAAATTCTTACCAATTGAACGGAGAAGTCGGATGATATGGATGAAATAGAAGTTACATAAACTCAAAAATATAGATTTTATAAGAAGAAAATCATTTTGAGTGAATTGTGTGTGAAAAATACAAAGGAGTTCGATTTTGGAAGAAAACAACCAAAAATACGAAATGAAGGATGAAGCAATTTTATCATCGAAATTGCTTAGGCGCACCGGTCGACGGGTAGGGCGATCGGTGCTCGCAAGAATCGACCGATCGACCTCTCTCGGCGACCGTGCACGAACACCGAGTTTTGTTTTTGTCGAATTTTGCACCAAAAATCCGAGTTTTCACCCCTAAGTTTTAAAAACATGCAAATTGCAAAGATAGACCTCATTCAATATACATTATGCCTAAACAAGCTCAAAATGAGGTAGAAGACTCGGCGGTTAATGGTTAAAAATGAATGTCCGCGAGTTATCCTTGAGACTAATTAAACACGTCTCAATTTTTCGTTTTTAGAAACACAATCCCTTAGAAAAAGATATCGAATCTCAATATGTTTAGTTCGATTATGACGAACCATATTTTGAGAAATTATAATCACCAGACTTGTTATCCCGAAAAATATGAACGTTTTGAAATTTTGGATATACAAGCCATAAGAAGAAGTGCCTTTCAAATATTTGAAAATTTCTTTTAACGACACTTTAATGAGATTCGTTGGGATAGTTTTGAAGTCGAGCATATAGACATAAGGCATAGAGAATGTCGAGTCTAAAGGAATAAGAAAAGTTAATGAACATACCTCGAATATGTTTGTCAATCAATATGCCTTCCTCAACCTTTGTCAAACTTTACATTGGTAGCCATAGAGGTTGAGATGGTTCTTCCTTCTTCAATGCCTAACTTCTTCAAAGGTACTTTTGTATACTTTGATTGTGAATTATAACCACCTTCTTGGCATTGATTAACTTGAATTCCAATGAAGAAATTGAGCTCCCCCATCATGCTCATCTCAAATACACCTTGCATCAACTTAGAAAATATCTTGCACAAAGATTCATTAGTAGCACCAATAATATCATAAATTTGCACAAGTAAGCAATCTTGCCCTTTTTCAAAAATAAGGAGAATAGATCAACTTTACCTCTTGTAAAACCACTTTAAAAAAATAGCTAAGTTTATCAAACCATACACGGGGTGCTTGTTTTAAACATACAAGGCCTTTTATAAAAATCATTTGGCCTAGAAAATTTTTTTCAAACCCCGGTTGTTTTTCATAGACTTCTTTTAGAATAAAACCATTTAGAAAAGTGGATTTAACATCCATTTGGTAAAGCTTGAAATTTTCTTAAAGCAAGAATAGGCAAGTAAAATGCGAATAGCTACAAAATGTGCTACGGGTGCAAATGTTTCATCAAAATCAATACCTTCTTCTTGACATTACCTTTGAGCTACTAACCTCCCTTGGTCATCAAACTTGTTCCAAAATACCAAAAATTTCGCAAAGTCTTAACAAGATGTCTTTGCATAAGAGCATAGTAATATCGAATAATAGAGATACAATAACAAGTAACACATACTATGCTTTCAAACAATTCATCAAGAGTTTCATAAAACATGTAAGTTCAACTAAGCTTATAGGAGGCTATATAAGGTCTCTTTTGAAATATGAAAATCCAAGAGCATATAGTTGAGACCGATGTAAAAAAGTATTTGAACAAGAGTTTTGACAAGAATAAATATGTGCAATCAAATGCATAATTTAAGAGGAGGATAAAAATCAAATATTTTATCAAAAAATATAATCATTTACAAGTCTCGGATAAAACAAGCTTTATTGAATAGTGCCTTTCAAAAAATGAAAAATCTTTTAATGGCACTTGTATGAAATACTTTGAAATATCTTGAAAAATAAGCTCATAGACATATGGCAAAAAAATATAGCGAGCCTAAGAGAAAATAACAATGGTGAGCGTACATCGATATCTTAATCATTTCTTGATGGATTATGAGAAGATAGCCAATGAATAAGAGATATAAATCCTACATAATTCTTAAACAAGTTTTGCACAAAACAACATGATACAAGTATAGGATAAAAATAATATACGTCACAAGTATGATTATGCCATAAGCATCCATAGGAGATTATAAAACTTTAGTCTAAGTAAATACACAAGAGTTTTAAAAACATCATGCAAGGTCTCATGTTCAAAGGATCTTAAAAACACAAATATTTATTGAAGACCTTGATTTTAAAAAAATATTTGAAAACTTATTTTACAATTAAAGCACAAATAAAAACATGCAAAATAAAATGCATATTTAAATAGGGAGATACGGTTTACCAATTACGCCATTTTCATGGGTTGTGTCTTTCCCATTGTTGATGATATCTTCCCTTTGATAATCAACTTGTTGATGATAGCTCTTCCAATTGCTCCATTTTTAAGGATTGTATCATTCCCATTGTTGATAGTGTCTTTCTCTTGAAATTCATTTTGGTGATGTCTTTCCTTTGATCAAATGAGACGGTCATTTGATGTCTTCTAGACGGTATAAATTTTGTTTGATTATTATTCCGTCGGGTACCTAATATGACATTGCTTTGTGGTACCCTCAAGTGTTTGGGTCCTTTGGGATTAGCTTTGAGACTTTTAGGTCTCCAATAACGATTAGAGTTATTTCTAGCTCGACAAGTATTAGCCGTGTGACCCTTTTTACCACAATAAAAACAAGAAATAATTCTAGGAGCATAATGACCATTATGCATAGAGATTTGATTCTTTTTCATATGATTTACAACATTAGGCTTGTGATCAAGTTCTTTATCACAATTATGAACATCAATAATATTGGTCATTTTATTGGTACTCAAGTTGAATTTTGATAAATCCTTTTTCATGCAATTAATATCCTCAACAAGAGTACTATTTTCTTTTTCAAGGTTTCTAACCTTGTCAAGTGTGGTGGTGTGAGCACATGATAGTGATTCATAAGAAACAAATAGACTATCCTTATCATTTTTCAAAACATTGAATTCCTTTTTCAAATTTTTGTATTTAACAAGTAAGCTTTGGAATTCATTTTGAAGCTCATCAAAATCATTTTGCAAATCACTATAATCATTATGTAATTCATTATCATAGGAAGTAGAAGGTTTAGAACTTACCTCGTTTTCAAAGCCCATAAGACAACGTTCGTTTTCATCGTTGTCGGAAGTTGTAGTAAGCTCATCCCATGTTGTGGGGTTGATGTTGTACCCATTTGAGAAGTAGATGCTTTTGAGTTGCTCCTTTCATTTGCATATACTTCTTCTAACTTTCTCCATACTTCATGTGCCGATTTAATTCCTACAAGATGATCATATTCCAAAATGGTAAGTGAACAATAAATAATATTAAGAGCTTTACCATTTAAGGAGATGATTTTCTTCTCTTCATCATTGAGCTCCTTGAGGACTTTGGAGGTGTGTGGTGTATCTTTTATCGGAATAGATTCTCCATTGACGATCGTGTTCCAAATATCGAATCCGCAACCTTGTAGATAGCATTCCATTCTTTCTTTCCAAAATGTATAATTTTTGGAGTCAAATAGTGGTGGCTTGGTGGTGGAGGCGCCGATGAAGGTAGACTTCATTCGTAGTCGATGATCGTTCCTCTTTACTCGCGATGTGGAACGAGCTTGTCAAAGAGTTTGACTCGATACCACTTGTAAGTCTAAGCGGCTACGATAATCTAGAGGGGGTGAATAGATTATCTCCATCTTTTCGATTATGCCCTCTTTTTTGAAACAAATAAGCCAAGACAATAATAAAGGTGCGGGAAGTAAACAACACACGCCGATTTATAGAGATACAACCCACCTAGGGCCTAATCCTCTACCACCCCAAGATATCCAGGGATGGATTTCAAAAAGAAAAAGATTTTATTAATTACCAAAATTAATACAACACCTTACAACATCACCTTGAAGAGCACCACACTCTTCTTCAACAACACCTTGGAGATTACCACAATCTCCTTGAAGATTACCACAATCTCCTTGAAGATTACCATAATCTTCCTTCAACGACACCTTGTGAAGATCACCACAATCTTAAATCTTGAAGAACACCAAATTCTTCAAAACCTCAAGAGCACCACACTCTTGAAACACCTATCACCTAGATCACCCAAGTGTATTCTTTCCACAAGAATACTCACAAGAATGTCTTGTGTTGAATGATTGACCAAAAAATCAAGATTACAACTCAATAATGAATATTAAAATTTGAGTGCAAGTGTAATCAAGAATAAAAAGTCTAGACCTCAAGATTGTGCAAGTGCAAGAACTTAGGCTTATTACAACAAGAATGTAAAATATGAAAGCTTGGAGAATTTGCAGATTTTTCTTGTTGTTTTGATTGCTGTGTTGTACTCTTGTGTCTTCAAAAACATCTTCTATTTATAGGAGAGTCTTCACAAACATAGACTCCTCATTCTTCACTTTTGTCTACAAAAAGAAGATCACAAGATGTAGAAATAATGTACAAAATTTGTTAAAGTAAATATGTTGATATGGATGTTCAACGGTTAGAATCGCTTTCAAAAATAACACAACGGCGATTCATCAGATAGAAAATTTCGAACGTTGGAAGAAAATAGTGCGATCCGGACACAAGTTGCGGGGGTCCGACGTCAAGGGGGTCCGGGGTCGGAGGGGGTCCGATTTTTGTCGAAAATAAACTTTAAGAAATACTCCAAAAAATTAGTAAAAACATTTTAAATCAGTTGGGAGTATCTCGGACAACATTTAAAACATTATTTTGGTGTAAAAACCAATTAACACTAAATCATCAAAAGTATTGTCCAATTTTTATCGAATAATAAACTCTAAGAAATACTCCAAAAATTAGTAAAAATATTTTAAATCATTTAGGAGTATTTGGACAACATTTATAAACATTGTTTTGGTATAAAAACTCATTTAAACAAAATCATCAAAATCTTGATAAAAACATTTATCTAACAAATTTCACAAAGAACATAGCCTCTCGAATTGCTCATCTCAAGAGTACTTTCTTTAATATCCAATCGGGACCTATTTTAGATTCGTCGCAACAACATATTATTGATTTAAAAAGTCAAGTTTACTTTCTTTATGATCAAGAAAATCGAAATGGAAACAAAGAGCAAAACAACAATGGTACGTAGAAGGTGACATAAATACCCATTTTTTCACACGTATGTTAGCAAGAGGAAAGCCATAAATCATATCGACTCATTCCCCGACTCCTCGGGCCAACCTCAATCCTCCCCAGAAGCTATCCAATAGATAATTGTTGATTATGTTGGTACCCGCTTCTCATCAGTTCATCCTTCTGATTGCGATATAGAGCAAGTCATTCGTAGAGAGTTTCTCCAAAAGTGACAAAGAAAGATGAACCGAGGCGATCGTACCTTACATGGAAAAGGAAGTTGTTGCAACACTCAAACACATGCACCCTTTCAAATCTCTAGATCCCGATGGTATGAGTCCTATCTTTGTTAAAAAATTGGCATATTGTTGCACCCGATGCTATCTCCTTGTGCTAAATTTTCTTAATAATGGGGGTCTTTGATTGTAAATCTAACTTCACGCACATTGTCCTTATTCCAAAAATATACAAGCCTATCTTAGTTTACCAATTTTGCTCTATTAGTCTATGTAATGTGGTTTACAAATTGGCCTCTAAAGCAATTGCGATGAGACTTCGTGATACTCTTTCCCATATTATTTCTAAGTCCCAATCGGCTTTTATCCCTGGTAGGCTTATTACTGATAATATTCTCTTGGCTTATGAAATTCACCACCACATGCGCACTAAGCTACCCAGCTAATCCGGACTTATGTCTATTAAATTAGATATGAGTAAGGTCTTTGATAGGGTAGAATGGAATTTTCTCAAGCATACCATCTTGGCTCTCGGTTTCACTCCCCAATTTGTGAATGTGTTATTAGATGTGTTAGTTCCATTTACCTTCTCTTTTGTATTAAATGGTTGCGGATTTGGTAATCTCCAACCTCATAGAGGTATTAGACAAGCGCGATTCTATTTCCCCATACTTGTTTATCATTTACTCCGAACTTCCGATGTCTTGTCTTGCATTTTACAGATTTACAAAGAGTGAACAAAATCCATGGCATATCCGTCTCTCGATCGACACCTAGTATTTCCCACTTATTTTTGTGGATGATACACTCTTGTTGAGCAAAGCTACGATTGATGAAGCTTCGCCACCTCCATTTGCTATCAACCTTTACGAGAAGATCTCCAGGCATCAAATCAATCTCAATAAATCCAACGTGGTATTCGGAGTAGTGTGCCTCAAAGATCGGCTTCTTCAATCTCCTTAGTGCTTGGCATTAACATAGTACCAAGTCACAACAAATATCTTGGTCTTCCTTCAATAGCGGGACGTAAATAAAATAGAACTCTTCCTTAGCATCAAAGACCGATCCTGGGGACATATCAAGAATGGAATGAACAAGATCTTTCGAAGGGTGGGAAATAAATCCTTATCAAGTCCGTATTGCAACCAATCATTGTTTTTGCTATGCCATTGTAACACCCCAAACCCATTTAGAGTTGATTGTCACTATGGAACATAAATGCACTTAAAGTATTTGCGGAAGTGTAAATGGAATAATATTAATCTAAGAAATTTTGAAGTAATTTTTTTAAAACACACTATAGATATATATACAATATGTCAAAATGTGAAAAATAAAAAAAACTTAACATGGTACGCCCAAATACGAGTTATTAGAGTACGATTGACTTCTTAATACAAGTTCGTAATATATATTTTATGTTTGGAGTTTATGACAAAATAAGTATGGAACACGCGACGTCCATGTACACAAGCCCCTCTTCTACCGCCCCCATCATCCGAAAAATAATATTAGTTTGACGGCGTGAGTTTTTACACTCGGTGGGAAAACGTAAGCAATTATGCTAACAGAGAAATACATCTATCCGCATAATAAAATTCGAATTAGAAGGTACTTTCCATTTTTGGCCCGGCGCACTTTCTATTTGGCCTCGAAGGCACTTTTTATTCATATGGCCCATCACCGACACCGTAGTGTCACTTTTAATGCATTGATAGGGAATTTAACCAAATTAGTGTAACAATACAACAGCTTACAAATTAGAAGTTTACCCACCTTTGTTTGACATAAAAGTGTTGAATGTTTTCGATTGAGAAGAGTTCGATCGTGCCGCACCTAACACAAGTGAATCGTAAAGGTTCGAGGCTAAAATTCAACAAGTTATCGATTAAGCTACTACTTATGTGAGGTCTATAATGTTCATAGAGTATGTTATTCTAGGAAAGGCAAACTTAATACTTAATCTAACTATCCTTAATTAATGAAGTAATAATAAGTCACTTAAGTAAAAATAAGTCCTTTAATAGTCCACTTGACTCTATATTTATATTAGAATCAAATTAATAAATAAATTAATTGATTTAAATAAACTAATTAAATTACAAAAAAAATAATTAAATAATAAATAATTCGAATTAATTAATTAAATAAATTTTGAAAATAATTAAATCAATAATTAATAAGTAATTAAATAAATAAATAATTTATAAACTAATAAGTAGTCAAATAATTACTAAATAAATAATTAATTAATCAAACTTAGTTAACTAAGTTGTCATAACCTAAGTCAATAGTCAAAGTTTAGTCAACTCATCCATCTAAGGTATTAATCATAATTATTATCTCTCTTATTATAAATCAATATCTCTCTCTATATATATATATGTTTTTATTCAATTAATTAGTAACTATGTTTAAAAATTCTAAACTTAATGAACTAAGTGCTTCTCTATAATCACCAACCATCATCTAATCACCAACAATCATTTTTCTAAAAATATCTCCCAACAACACTTCCTCATTTTAAGGCTTCTTCATACCTCTTTGACAAAGAAAGACAACTTACTCCACCCAAAAGCATGACTTCTATTTTGTCACTATTCATTATCTCTCATACTAACACACAAAACACACACTCAAATCTTCCAACTTGGCCGTCCACTTCTCCTCTCCCTACCCCTCCATTTTGTTATTTTTCTACTAGTTAAAAACCATGAATCTTCTCCAAATTTGTCATGTAGTCCATTTCCACTATCAACTAAAGTACTATATCAACGCAAAAGGCTAAAGTACTTAAAATGTCCATAAATACTTTTACTAACTTAAATATTTCATACATCAAAATCATCGCTAAAATAATCATCAAAATTCATATATCATCATATCTAAACATGCTAGACAATATTTTAATAAGATTAAATAAAGCAAAAATCATCTCCTAAATTAAAATAACTATGACCAAAAATTACATGCTAAAATGTCCAAACTTTTGTTTCATTTATTAATACAAAACATACATAAACTCATATACTAACTTGTTGCATGCTTTTACTACAAAAATCTTATATTTTTATTGAAGGAAAAATTAAATCAAAACTTGAAAGTTGAAGAGAAAAATAGGAGTTACCTTGGAGTTCTAATCTTAACCTACAAAACAAAGTGTTAGTAAAAGTGAAGAGTGATGATGTAGTTGGGGATATTTTAAGGGCAAGAGTTCTTGGGGTAAATGGGTAACTAGGATTGCAATCGAACCGAGCCGAGCTTTTGAGTGTTTGAGTTTGGCTCGTTTATTGTCGAGTCGAACTCGAGCCTAAATTTATCGAACATATTGATGGCTCACGAACTATTTCGAGCTTAATCGAGCCTAAACGAGCTTAGTAAATATGAGTTACAAATTAAATTATTCTTCAATTTATTACAAAAATAAAATTATATATATCTAAAATGCATAATATATTTACTAAAATTTATAATTTTATTCAAACAAATAAGTTTGTTGAAATATTTTTATATTATCACAAGTAAAAACATGAAAATTAAAATTAAAGTCAAATTATTAGTTTAATTTATATGATCTTACTATCGAGCCTATTCACGAGCTTACTAACGAGTCCGTTTCACGAGCTAACGAACCGAATATCTCTAAGTTTAAGTTTGGTTCATTTATTTTAACGAACCTCATTAAACGAACTAGAACGAACTCTTATCAAATCGAGCTCGAATAGCTTACGAGCGGCTTGGTTCATTTGCCTATGGGTAACTTTCTAATTACCAACAAAAATCAATTTCTTAATTTCTATAATATAAATCCAAAAGAACATTAGTATACTAAGAAAATAAAAATAAAACAACTAAAATTTACTAATACCTTAAACTACCATAATATTTTTTAATTTGTATATATATATATATATATATATAATTAACAGGAAACTCTAAGCTTCAATGCGATAGTGTAAATTGCCTAATAATTTGCGTTTCTCCAAAAATTGTCTTGAAATCCCAAATACTTAAGTCCCGAATTAAGCCTCGGATATTAAGTTCTAAAATTACCAAGTCAATAAAGTATTACCTCTAAGTTATGACACGATCAATCTCGATTCTCATAAATTTTAAAATAAAGCTCGATAAAATAAATGTTTTATTTTAAATAAATTTCTTTATGCAATTAAAATTGAAATTCATGATTATTTTAAAGTAAGTGTGTGCGATTTTGGTAAAAGGGTCGGGTTGTCACGGTCATGCTTTAAGCTTCCGTATTCTCCGATATCGGATATCTACTCCATCATTAGTGCCTATTGGTGGGGCAAGAGTCTGGAAAATAAAAAATACATTGTTCTTTCATGGCGATCACTAACCTTAGCTAAATCTCATGGCGACCTAGATTTCAAGGATCTTCGTATTTATTACCTTGATATGCTCGATAAACAATGAAGGTCGCTCACACAACCTCACTCATAATTGACCCGAGTTTTACGGTGCAAAATATTACAACTAGAGCTCTTTTATAGACGCCCCAACTTGGTCATCGTCCATTTTAGACCTTAAGCAATATCCTTGAATGTGTTAGATCAATTTTTTATTTTGATTTTGATGATTTCATATAAATGAGTTTTATACAAAACAATATTTCCAAATGTTGTCCAAATACTCCAAACATTTTAATTGATTTTTCTAAGTTTTTGAAGTACTTCTTGAACTTTATTTTTTGACAAAAATTGACAACGTCTGTGTTGAGGAACACGACCGGGTCGACCTACAGGAGACTCGCACTCGAATATTGTTAAAACAAAAACAAAAGAGAGTGGAATAGGGAGGGCGGTTGGTGCCTCAAGAAAATTGGTTTTTCTTGTTTTCTTCTCTGTTTCTCGAGCGAACGGTCACTATCCACAACAACCGACGCCTTGATAGCGACATGTTGCCCTCTATGTCATCGTGTCAAAAACACTTTTCAACGACTTTAAAATTCAAATTCTCAACATAGCGACCGATCGTTGTACCCTTTTTACAGCAGAAACTATCTGTTGCAACAGACACTTCTCATGAAATTAAGACTTTGTCACTTCTTAACCATTTCTTGGAGTTGTTTGATCTTTCTTTTGCAGACAAATTGAAATTAGGAGGAACCTATGTTGGGGATTATATCTTGGAGCTCTCCTATAAATACATGAATGATTGAAGGATCAAACACAACACATTATTCTACATCACAACAAGAAATATTCAGCAAACTTCTCAAAGCTTCCACTTTCTACATTCTTGTTATAATAGCCTAAGCTTATCACTTTTATGTCTTTATTATTAGGATTTTCTTCTTGATTACACTTGCACTTTTGTGTTGTAATATTTCTTTTAAAGTATAATCTTGATTGTAATTGTAAAATCATCCAAAACAAGATCTACTTGTTGAGTGTTCTTGTGGTAAGAACTCACTTGGTTGATTCATTGGTGTTGAAGAGTGTGGTGCTCTTCATAAAGGTGTAGAAGAGTTTGGTGCTCTTCTAAGTTGGTGTTGTAAGAAGAGTATTGTTCTTAAAGGTTAAGGTTATAATTGTTTGGTATCAATAAAACTTTTTCTTTTTCAAAATCCATTTGGATATACCGGGTGGTAGAACACGAGGCCCTAGGTGGGTTGAAACTCTATAAATCATTGTATGTTGGTTTATTTTTCTCGCACTTCCATTCTTCATCTTCTTCATATTCGAAAAAGAGGGCATAAATCGGGAAAATCTATTCACCCCCTCTAGATTTCCGTAGTCACTGACTAACGAGAAGGTCGTCGTGTTCTTTTAGTGGGTTGTCGGAAACAAATTTTTGGGCAATACCATGAAAATTTGGGGCGACCATTCGATCCCTAAACCTCCATCATTCACAAATCAATTCACCTCCCACCGTTCTCCCATGTGACGCCTTTGTTCATTCTCTTATTGACAACCAAACACTATCTTGGAGAGCAGATTTGATTCATAGCTTGTTTTCTGAAGATGAAGCCAACTCGATCTTTTCTCTGCCCATTAGCTCTAGTGGTTGCAATGATAAATGGGTCTGGCATCACACGAAAAATGGTAAATATTCGGTTAAGTCAGCTTCTCACTCCATTATATCAAATCTAGGTTCTTTTTCGAAAGTCCATCCGCTTGGTTCATCTAGTTCAGGTCCTGATCCCATTTGAAAAAAGATACGGAGATTTCAAGTCCCTAGTCGTATTTTGCACTTCACTTGGCATCTACTATCTGATTCCCTCCCATTGCCCTCAAACTTGGCACACAGAGGACTCGAGACTTCGACGCTTTATCTTTTTGCACCTTAGTGGACTCAAGACTTGCCCACCTTTCTTCTTGTGTCAATTCCAAGCCGTGTATGTTATGGCTGGCCTTCAAGATATTATTCATCGCCATGCTCATCCTTTGTCGAACATCTAGGCCCGTGATTTACTTGCCAACTCTCCACCTCATATTGGCGAAATTTTTGTGGCTCTAGCCTTCCTTCGATGGTATCGTATTCTTGCCTTGAGCGAAAAGGTGTCCCTCGGCAAAATTCTTCAACTCCCATGTTGTTAACACGCCCCGAGTAATGCAATTTGGAATGCTCGTAATCAGCTTATTTTTGAGCAAGTAACTAGTTGGCCTATTTTTATTGTTTCTGGAGTCTCCTCTCTTCTCCGCTCGTTTCACTCCACCATTGGTTGACCCAAAGAGATCATTTACCCCAGTTGTATTCCATTTGACGATTCACCTCCTGGAATTCATGTATATTTTGACGGCTCTGTTACCATAGCTAGAAATTGCGCTGGAGCTGGCATCTTCATTTGCAACTCATCTGGCGATTACATTATTGGGCTGGCTAAAAAGTTTGATGGCATCACTAACCCCATGGTTGCAGAATCTCTTGCCCTCAGATATGCTCTTCTACTTCTCCAATCAAAGAACATCCTTGAGGCATTTATCCTTGGAGTCTCTGCGCCTGTTCTCTTAGCTGCAAAAGGAGAGTCTGAAATTGATCTTTTCTGCCAACCAATCCTAGTGGACATTGTGGATCTCCTTTTTTCTAGGAAATGTATTAATTTATTTTGGATTAGTAGAATTCATAACTCCATTGCCTATGAATTAGCACATTTTGCTAAACATTCTTTCGTTGTAACTAGCTCATGGGATGATCCCTTAACTTTTTGTCTCAATCGTTGTTGGACGTTTTACAACAATAATCTATATTATTTCCTTTAAAAAATGTCATTCGACATAGATCCGAACCCATAACTCTCTAAATAGTAAAGCCAAGTTACAACCAGGTGGCTTAGCCCTCGCCACCACAAGAATTGTGGGATGGAGGTCGGGTTCAAATCCTCGCTCCATCAAATTGTTTGTGGGGTGGAGGTCGGGGTTCATATCCTCGCTCCATCAAATTGTTTGTGGGGTGGAGGTCGGGGTTCATATCCCTCGCTCCATCAAATTGCTCCCAGGGCATATGCGAGCCGGTGAAGATTTGGTGGGAACTCATCTCGAATAGCATCGTGTGGGTTCGATTCGGGAGAGATCGTTATTAGTAGATTGGGGTCGAACATAATTGTTCTCTTTACCAGGAGGATCTGGTTGTACGCCGCCAGTGAGACCCCATCGTAACACGCCAAAGTGCGTGCACATCCGCGGTTTACCTTGGCGGCAGAATGAGGAGCGGAGCCGTTGTCCTCGGGCGTAGTCGGGCGTAGCGCAGCCCTGGAAGCCGAGTTAAAAAAAAAAAAAAAGCCAAGTTACACGTGATGTCTTGAGTTATATGCTCACTTTCTTGGTTAATAATATGATTCATTACAAAAATATCCTTGAGTCTAATTATAAAAAAATCCAACTGTCTTCCAAATAATCTAACTAGTTTGAAAGATACGTTGAGTTTGCTTTTTAATTAGATTAGATCTCAATAATAGTTTTTTTATAATTTACCCTTAATAATACATGAGTGTTGTAAGAATAAATTAGTCTTTAACGTGCATCGCACGGGATATATATCTATGAGGCTTCCTTTTGCGCTTTGTGATATGTGTATTTTCTTAATAGTTCTATGAGTTATATCTCATGCATTGTAATAATTTTAAAATAACATCGACAATATGTGCGTGATAAATACTTGTTTAATGTTTTTTATTGATGAAGTCAAAAGGAACAAATATCATACTTGAGAATCATGGGAAAAATACATTCAAAACTATGTATGTATGTTCGATTTTTCGGAAAACTATTTTTTCATATAATCACACAAGGCACAACTTTTTTGCACATTTTGTTTAGTCATATTTAGATTCTTAATAAGTGTGAAAATTGGTGCCATATTTTTTTAAGGTTGTAATAGTTAATTCGAGATGCAAAATAATTTTGAAAGTTGTTCATATGTGTAAATTGGATGCGAGATTTTTGCAAAGTTAATCGTGCAATAATTTAAAAAATTAATACATGTATATGAGAACTACGTACAATAATTTTATTTATTCATGTAGTTAAGTCAATTTTAAATTTTTTGAAATTTTATTGTAGGGATTTGTATTGTATTATTTGGATTTTCTAATTATTTTTCTCAATTCATGTTCTTATATTTGGTATGTTTAGACCATGCAATGCACAAACTTTAATTTTGTAAAAATATTTTTTTAGTGATTTGCAAAAGGTTTAAAATTTCAATAGATAATTAGAACATAAAGATAGTTAATTTAATTTTAAATCATCCGATTAAAATACGAGAAAAATAAATTATTATAAACTATGAAAAAACCTCTTTAAATATAGATACTTGATTGATAACAAATTTTGTAAGTGTGGATTATATCTATTTATAGAGCATGTTTATCTATAAGAAAGTAAACGTTTGAAAAAAGTCTCAATTGCCCAATATTTTTAAATATTTAATACATTATATTTTCAAGATAATCAACAATAAAATCATTTCAAATTTCAATACTTTTTAGAGTTTAGAAAGTTGAACAATTGTCATAATTATTCAAGGAATCAAACAAAAAATATGTTTTGTATTTAACAACATAATTTTAGGGAAATATGAAGTTGAAAAAACAAAAACTATTCTATTTATATATATATACACATATCACAATAGGACTAGTCTCCTATTAAACGGTCTAATGAATTTAATCCGTCCGATTTAACCCCAACAACCAACCCAACTCGGTGCGCCCATCTCCTCTAAAAAAGGCATCCTCATCACCAAATAAAAATGAAACCACCGAAGTGATGTCACCATCACCACCATCAAATACACTTTGTATACTCTATTTTAATTTCTCCCACCACTAACCACCTTTCATCTCCATTTTTTTTTAATTTTTTCAAGAATCAACTCAACAAAGAATCAATTTAAAATATAATTTCAAGAAGATGGGGATTCGAGCAATTCGATTATGGCGTAAAATCAAAACCCTATCCAAATATGGGGAAGAAATCAAAGCCGGATAATACATAGATATAACGGCCATTCCCATCGAATTGACGGCCGGTGATTTTGCGTTAACACTATAAAAGACTCGCACACTAAAATACAACAATTAATTTTGAACTTTTTTTTTGTGTTATGTGGGCTTTCATTTCTTCTCCATCTTTGGGTAGAACTTTGATTTTAATTAACTATTACTTTTAGAGGGCTATGGATACCGGATGAGATCTTCTATTCCAAGATGGTGTTTCATCTCCTATTTCACCGCACGGATGATTGCCACATGTATATAAGTTACCATATTAAAACCCCACAATTTAGGCGTGATTTATGCTCCAAAATTAATATGGTAACTTCTATACACGTGACAATCATCCGTCTTGTGGAATAGAGATGAAACACCATCTTGGAATAAGATCCCATCCGGATTAATACTATCCAAGGAACAAACTAATACATTTTGAGTGAGACGATTAATACTTGTGCTTGGAAAATTAATACTTTTCAAAGGAATTACTAAAAGATTATTAGGGAAAAACTAATATTTTTCGAGAAACTACTAATACGTCTCAAGGGGACTACTAATACTTTTGACGGAAAAAAATTAATACTTTTTAGGGGATTATTAAATATTCACTAAAGTGAACTTCACACTAATACTTTTCAAATAGACTACTAACACTTTTCAAATGAGAAGATAATATTTTTTTTGTCAAAAATACTACAAAACTAATATTTTTCAAGTGAACTACGACTAATACTTTCGGATGGATTGCTAATACTTTTCGGTGGCAACACTAATACTTTTCAGGTCCAAAAATTACAAAAATGCCACCGGTCCCTGAATATTATAAAAATACTACCGGGTCAATTTTAGGACCCGTCTAACGGATTTTGACCAATTAGACCGTCTCGACATGAGTTTTTGTCATCACAAAAATATCAAACAGAAAAATTATATGTAATGGTTATTGTACAATTTTGAAAGTTGAATATCAAATAAGTTGACAAATGAAAAATAATTTCTATTTACATGAAAGTACGTTAATATAAAAAAATTCTATATATAAAAAATATTATGAATATAATTTTATATGAAATAAAAATTAATTTTTTTCTTACATAAATATTTATATATATATATATATATATTATTCTATGTATGGATATATGTAATATATATCATATTTGGATACATATTTTGAGATATTTTCTTCAATTAAAATAAGTATTTTTTAATTAAATTTAATCAACTCAAATAAAATTCTATATAATTATGAAGATATTATATATGCCCAAAAAAACAACTATACATATATCATAAATAGCCAAAAATACAAGAATATACAAATGAATGTCTAATGATCGAATGCATAATTTTAAAAGCCCGTTACAAACTAATGATAAATATATCATAATTTTTTTATTTGTTATGTTTACTTTTTTTTGTATATATACAATATTGGTGTCAAATTTAAGATCGTAAAAAATGATTAATTATATATATTATACGTAAAAAATGGTTAAAAATGAAAAAGATATTCCTTTTTAAAAATAAGAAAAATAGCAAATATAATAATTAATGCAAAGTATTTTTCATAATTCTATTTTTTTATTTCATTTTAAAAAGTAATTTATATAAAAAAGTTGGCTATAAAAAACAATCAAATCCCAAACATTTATTATTTCTTATTTTTAATATAATTTTTATTCCTTTTTTTTAAGTAATGCGATTTATGCAGAAAAATATTTGGGTTACTATTCTAAGAATAATCTCCTATATAAAGTTGGTGATGACACTATTAATTAATTTATTGACAATCCACCAACCTTAATGGTTTTCTTATTGAAACCTCGAGCGTGCAAGATTCACCAAGAAGCAGTACAAAAGAACAAATATACATGCAGAGATAATTCGACAAAAGACGGAAAACCATATATGCACAGAATAAGCACATAACACCTAATGTTGAAGTTTCACAAGTGCACGATCTGAGGCGAATTAAGACACATCCTTATAGTAATAGAAGTACAGTTATTCATGATATAGCATAGTTACTAATTGTGGAGAGAGATGAAATTCAAACAAGCATTATCGATAAAGCTAAAACGAGATAAGGGGACGAATAGAGCTAAAACTTTCGAATTTGCAACAAAACATGGTAACCCCAATGTAATGGATTCAAACATTAACATATGTTTCCAACCCAAGAATTCTCAAAATTCACATTCATTAAAAACTGACAACATTGTTTACCTTTGAACTGCAAACACTTTCAATATCTTAACATTTCCCAGTTTCTAAAATGAAGTATGAACTTTCTCAAGACTCAATGTCAATTCAAGATTTTTACATCTTTTTTTCCCAAATTTGATGCCTTTGGGGTCGACTAACGGGAGGCCATAAATGTTACATGATATTTAAAAAGACAATCAATGTTCATTAAAATGGCTAGAATTATGAACACAAAACATTAATTTGATTATCTATTCAATTATGAAAACACCGCCTTAAAACTACGAAGACTTCGTGCAATCATTAAGAAGGTTTCGTGCAATTATTATTATTAACATCACTTCTATAATAACTATACTGAAAATCACAGATGCACAGAGTATGCACAGAACACCTACTGTTAAAGTTTCATAAATACACGTGCAAGATTAGAGGTAAATTCAGACAGACATCCTCATTATAGAAGTTTATTTATTCATGACATATCATAAACACAGATAAAGTGAAATTTAAACAAGCTACAAAAAAGCTAAAACGATACAAGCCCGAATAACTCTGAATGCTAAAACTTTCGAATTTGATACAAAATATGGCATCTCAATGTAATCCTTTAACAAAAATTTGGACATATACTTCCACATGATCCCAACCTAAGAATTCTCAAAATTCACTCCTTAAAAACTGACAAAACTATAATAATTCAATCACCGAATATAACCCATGTGAGTGAAGGTTCTGTACAGACATCAAACATCTAAGACATATATGTGCAAATTCAATTTTCTAGAGTTTTACCTTTGGATGTCAATGTCAGTATATTCAGGCCTTGTTGTCCGATGATGTACTGAAAACACATTCACAGCTTTGTATAACCCACTTTAATCAATTCAAAAAAACTTGTTCTATTTGTAAACTTTTTACATCCTTTTCCCCAAAATTGATGCTTTTGGGGTCGACAAAATGGGAGCCCATAATGCTCCCCACAATTTTTTCCTTTTTTTCTTTTTGGAACCTACCTACAAACGACACCCTTACGAGAATGATCACGCAAAAAGGACGTCCCGGTATAGCAAAGGGTTTTAGGTTGAGGTCGGTTCGTAATTTCTGAACCTACAAATAACATTCCCCAGGTTAATTATAGTTTTCAAGAATCTCAATTCAGCAATCCGGAAAAAAAAAAAAAGAAAGAAAAAGAACCAATGACGTAAAGTTCACACCTTCAATCACTTCGGAGCTAAAACCATTGCTGTTACTCGCGGATTGATCCGGTACGTTTTTCCCTTTGACATTCTCCGGGGGTGTCGAAATATCGAGCGGAAAAGGCTCTACGTACTTTGTCCTTTTACGCTTCCTTTTATGTTTCTTCTCAGGATCTTCTTTCAAATGTGCAACACGACAAAAAATCAAATAAATGAGATCGAATTTTGAGCAGAAAAATAAAAAGGCGAAAAACGTAAGGAAACTAACCATCATCCGTCCCTCTCCTACAAGCATCCAAATTCATGAGGCAAAGTGCTGCACTAACGACATCTGAGCTATTTACTCTCACAATGTGCACCTACAAGACATTTGTGCACAATAAAAATATCAAGGCAATGTCCAATCTATACCTGTTAAATTATAATATTATATTTAAAGTAGATAGTTTTCCTTATTTAGTTTTAGTCCTTTTAGGGTTAGGATTTCTAGTTGCACTATATAAGTCTCTTTTTCTATTTTATAATTCACTTTTGGTTTTGCATCACAAGAATACAAGTCTTTGTTTTCTCAATATTATGAATTCTTTGATTTCTACATATACATGATATGTGCGTTTTCAGTGCATATTAGCAAACAGATGATATGTGCGTATGCAGTGCATATTAGCACTAACAAACTATAAATCACGAAAAATAATTCATAAGGGAAATTAATGGCAAGAAAACATGCCAGAGGATCTAATTTAATCCTTGTCTGTGTTCTAATTAATTGTTCTACGTGCAATAGTAAATCTCTCTTAAATTTGTCACTTTTCATTTCACGATTAAAAAAATCACCATCAGCTTCTACTCTAGGAAATTTTCAATCGAACTCCAATTAACGAAACAATTACCTTTAATTTGCACGGCTCGGTCAAATGGAAAATTAGTATATCTCCTTTGAGTAATCTGTGGGCTATCGAAAAACCCCTCCATCCAGCACTCAAGCCATGCCTCCCAGAAGATAAGACGTTTTATATTCATTTCCCCATTCGTCCACCAACACTATCGAGGTATCATGATTGGGCAAATGAACACTGCAGAAGTTTATCGGAAGATGCTGCCATAAGAAGCATTAGCACAAAATAGCTTCATCTAGAAACAGGACAAAGTTTTTTTTACGGGCTTACCAGCCAAAATCCGTGAGAAACATTTGACGGGAGCATACACTTCAAGAAATGAGGATGCTCGTTTTCTAGGCGTGCTAGTACTCTATCTGCACGCTCCATAACAGAATACATAGCTTCGACATCATCGTATAAGTCGTTATACCGTGTTCTCTTTCTTGCATTGCTGTTTTGAGATTTAAATCACGAAAAGTTAAAAAAAAAAAAAAAAAAAAAGCCTTAAAGGACATAACGTGAAGATTTTCATCAATTTGAATATATTGCTTACCTTCTTGATTTCTTGGCACTATTTTCGCACGCCTGTTCAAGAATTAGAAATAATGGATCAGTTAAGTGAATTATCAATAACAGGAGAACCAGTTTAGAGATAAATTTAAATAATAATGAGATTAAGCAGATCAGGATATGACGAACAAACACCGTGCGATATGTCAATTACCTGTATATAGAACATTTTTTCACTTTTGAAATAAGTTAAATTTGAAAAGTAAATTATTTGAGTAGATTTCCCAAATAGTAGTGCGGATTTCATCTAAAAACCAATTACTCCGGCGAAATAAATAATACAAGAACACGATTGAAACTCATATCCATTGCATTGAACACTGTATCATAATTCTATAACTCTGCAAGAAATTAAGAGCTTCAAATGTTTTAGATCTTCAAACAAAACCTTCAAGAAATCACTTAATTTCTCCAATCGATACGCTTTCGCATTAAACGTTTTCCGAACGAAATGCTTGACTAACTAGTAAAACCAAATCCAACAACAATAAATGCCAATGAACCAAATCCGGAACCGATGCAACATTATTCGGCCGCAATCACATCGACAAACGAAAAAAATTTTGTTTTGTGCAAGGATAGCAAGAAATTAAGAGCTTCAAATGTTTTAGATCTTCAAACAAAACCTTCAAGAAATCACTTAATTTCTCCAACCGATGCACGCTTTTCAGCACTAAACGCGTTTTCCGAACGAAAAACGCTTGACTAACTAGTAAAACCAAATCCAACAACAATAAATGCCAATGAACCAAATCCGAACCGATGCAACATTATTCGCCGCAATCACATCGACAAACGAAAAAAAAATTTAGTTTCGTGCAAGGATAGCAAGAAATTAAGAGCTTCAAATGTTTTAGATCTTCAAACAAAACCTTCAAGAAATCACTTAATTTCTCCAACCCTGCACGCTCTCGCACTAAACGTTATCCGAACGAAAACGCTTGACTAACTAGTAAAACCAAATCCAACAACAATAAATGCCAATGAACCAAATCCGAACCGATGCAACATTATTCGCCGCAATCACATCGACAAACGAAAAAAATTTAGTTTCGCGGCAAGGATAGCAAGAAATTAAGAGCTTCAAATGTTTTAGATCTTCAAACAAAACCTTCAAGAAATCACTTAATTTCTCCAACGACGCGCTCTCGCACTAAACGTTATCCGAACGAAAAACGCTTGACTAACTAGTAAAACCAAATCCAACAACAATAAATGCCAATGAACCAAATCCGAACCGATGCAACATTATTCGCCGCAATCACATCGACAAACGAAAAAATTTAGTTTCGTGCAAGGATAGCAAGAAATTAAGAGCTTCAAATGTTTTAGATCTTCAAACAAAACCTTCAAGAAATCACTTAATTTCTCCAACGCACGCTTTCAGCATTAAACGTTTTCCGAACGAAAACGCTTGACTAACTAGTAAAACCCAATCCAACAACAATAAATGCCAATGAACCAAACCGAACCGATGCAACATTATTCGGTGCAATCACATCGACAAACGAATAAATTTTAATTTCGTGCAAAGATAGGTCTTAGGGTTTCAAATTGTTAAGGCGAAATTGCAATTTTAGTAATCCAACGACCTAGAAAACTGTGGGTATGCATATAATCTTTAGATCCCCAAGAAACTGATAGAAAACCACACGAAATTGCAGAGAATTGCCTTCTAAGTCAAATATTAAAGAACAAAAACTCAATGGCATCAACTGGCATAACAGAACACAGCACAAATTTGACATGCATCTACTCAAATATTTACAGATAACAAAATAAAGGTGGGCATGGATTCAAAACACCAAGAAACACACACAGAAAGAAAGGGGATAAAAATCTCACTTGTTTATCCTTAGATTTAACAGTTTTAGGCGTTCTTGAAACACCCTTTTGCTTGTTTTCTAATTGCATTATATCCCTCTTCTTCTTCTTCTTTTTCTGCAAGAAGATAAAAAAACCCACCAAAAAGAAGATATAGTCAAACAGTCCTTATACCTTCAACCAAACTAAAAAGAAAACACGTAAATATAAAGTAAAAAATAAAAGAAAATAAACCATGGATGAAGAATCTGTGGGGTCTGTATCTTCAGTTGGACAATATTCAGAAACATCACAGTTTTGGGTCTCAATCTCATGTAATTTTTCTTTAAGTTTCTTGTTTTCCATGACTGTGTGTGTATCTTTTCCTTCTCTTTTCACTAGAACAAAAGAATTTTTACAGAGTTAAACTTGGGCACATATAATATTTTTGATTATTTATATGTGTATGTGTGGTGAGAGAAAAGTGAAAGAGACAGGGACATGCCAGAAGAAGAATATATAGCAGCCAACGGCCATACACCGGAAATATAGCGTTGGTTCTAAAATTAAACTGCGAGTCCCTAATCTTTTTTATTTTCGTAATTTTGTCCAAAGTAAATTTTTTGATGGGTCCACGTAAAGTCTCTTTATTGTAAATTGGCATTGACCAAAATTTTCAAAAAACTTCCAATTTACGCCAAGATTTGTTCTTTTTTCATTTATTCCATATTTTTTTTTAGTATTTTCAAAATTTTGAATTGTTCCTTTTGTGAGATATGACCTAAATTTGAAATAGATTATATATTTTTGTAATTCATCTTAAGTTTAATTTTATTTTTTTTAATTTGTTGCGTAATATTTACGCTCATCTGAGAGTGTGTGCCAGTTGTAACTTCTTATGGCCAAATTTTGTGTTGACAATCTTTTTAGGCGGTGTGGATGAAATGTGAAATGTGATTCTTTGCGAGGGACTAATGTGAAAACAAATATTTGGTTTTCATACGTGTCTAAAGATAGCAGAAGATAGTAGTGGTAGTATGAAAACGAATAATTGATGTTCACACCTGTCTGAAGGTAGTAGTGGTAATATGAGAACGGTAATTAATTTTGATATCTGTCATAAAGGCAAAAGAGCGAAATTGTGATTCAAATCGTGTCTTTGGATTTGTCAAGATAAGGTAAATTTAATGATATTAGGTGGAACACGTATATCGAAATTATCTTGAATTCTATGTTGAATTTATTGAAGATTACAATATCACTTATTTCAAAATTCAAATCGGATATTTTGGTAATATATGTTATCCTATCTTACCAATTTGTTGTTTGCGGTGTTTGGTTCTCTCGAAAAATAGACAGAATAACGGGACAAAATTAAAGTCGAGGCGATAATTAGATTCTCTATCCGCGAGACGAAATCGCCACGTACAAAAGTGCTAACGGTTCAGGCAATGGTCTCTAAGGTACAATGACTTTCAAGCTCGACTTAGCAACACTTGCAAAAGTCGAACTTACAGCGAACATAGTTGTGTTTAAAAAGAAATGAAGATCATGACTATTAGATCGTGCCTTTTGATCAACAGGCACAATTTGATGGTCCAGATCGCATCTCTTCCAAAGGTACATAAGCTTCTGCACGCACCCCTACACGTTGAACAAAGGCGTCCAATCAACAAACATGCACGTCCAAATCAGCGCCACTATGTGCCACATGTCGCCATCTGGACGACTCCGTCAAGTTACTGCCATCTGAGCTACATTGTCACATCACCGAGCCACTCGAACGAACTCTGGTTCGATTGTTCAAAAATTTAAGGCTCCTTGCGAGGATGCGAAGTGCAAAGTGCGCCTCTAAAGCGCCCAATGGGACTATGTGCAATGTGCGCCGATTGTCCTCGATGTTATTTGAGCTAGCAAAAGGCGAGTCAAAATTGACTTGGTCCATTAGGGTGTACCATAAGAAGCTCCACATGATTAATCCTTATTAGTTTTATATAAAACTAGTCAAGCATTTAATATATTTTTCTACGTGGGATATGAGTTTCTATATTCCTACTATTTTATATAATATATATATATATATATATAAGACATTTAAGTGGCTAACTTTATGCATCAATTTTTCATTCACACAAAATTGATTTTGAGAAATTCAAAATGCCAAATTTATCTACTCGCGGTGTAGATTACGATTATATCATTTATTCTCCAAAATTAATAAATGATCTCACTTAAATAAATGGTCAAAATCGGGTTAAAACCCATTTTTTGTAAATCAATTTCCAACACGAAGGTGACAAGAGAAGACTTAAATAGTGGTCAAATAGTTAAGATTTTCAAGCTCAGATCAAATATATGAAGTTCGATTCACATCACCCACTATTTTCAGGATATGTAACAAAAAAGAAAAAAAAATATCAATGTTGCCGGAAAAACCATCTATTTTCTTTCTCTTCTCCTTGAAAAAGAGCTCTTTTATTATTTTTTTAAAGAATTGTAGAAATAGTGCATATTATTGGGAAGGAAATAATACTATCTAGCTTTTAAGAAAAAAAAAAAAGGGACAAAAATGCCAAAGTGCCTCTTATTACTTGAATAGTGTGTCAATTTATTGACAATTATCTTGATGAAAATCACAATAAAAATATTTTATTAATTTTTTGAGGGTAACATACACTTTTACCTACTTGAACTATTGATTAATAAAACTGGCAATTGAAGCTAATAAAAATATAACATTATTACTTTTAATAAATATATTAATGTAATGGGAAAATGACTAGTTTGTTTTTGTTGTTGTTGTTGTATATATTAATTTAATAATAATTTTCAATTAAGACAAACTAAAATATGAAATATAAGAGATGCTTTCTAAAAAAACATACACAAGATAAAAGTGATATAAATTTCTGTGGTAATTGCTTTCAATTTAATGTGTCCTTTTTATTTTGTTAAAATTATTTGTTATTTATTTATTTTGAATTTAACTAAAGGTTAATTCATTTAATAAAGTTGGTGTGAAATAAAAATTAGCCTCAATTATTTGTTATCTCATTATCAAGGAAACATTATCAGAGTTTTTTCTTTTTTTGTGGACCTACATGCACACCTTATATTATAGATATATTTACAAACATTAAATAATATCAAATAATTTGATCCAAAACTCTAATATTCACTATTGAACAAATATATATAATCCTATTTATTCATTTTTATTTAATTTATAGATTTATTTTATAATAAATTATAGTTATGTAAAGTCTGAGATTTAGTGCTTTATTTTAGTTCAAGGCGTCATTATCCACCAATATAAATTTTATTGGTCTAGGGAGGTATTTAACAATTTTAATAATAGATGGAGTACTATTTGATGCAAAATCAATAATATAAGGGGGTAAAATATATTTAGTCCTTATTTTAAGTATAGATATATTAATTAAAATATCCAAACACCATTGATAGCAATACCCAAAAAAAGAAAAAAAAAATAGCCATAGCAATATTGAAATTTGATCATCTACATTAAATACAAGTTGAATCATTCAATCCATTATACAAAACTGAAGTGTATAACAAATGAGAAATGAATTATTGCAAGGTTGATGTTTTAATTACCTACCTTTGATAGAGTCATAACATTCAAAACAAGGTTAATTGAATTTAATTTTAAAAAAATATTTTCATTGTTATTATTATTTACTTTATCCAACCTTAGAAATGATAATATACTTATAAATTATTTTTTTATTTAATTGATATTCTATATTTTTTTATGCAAAATAAATATTTTTTTATTGTCGAACTTATAAAACCAATAAAATATAACTAGTCTAGAATGTTAGTTAAATATGGGACGATAATAATTTGTTATTTAATAGTACAAGTATATTATGAATATTTTTTAAAAGTTACAGTAAAAGAATTGGTAAAAAATTCGGAAATATTCCATATATGGACTCATAGACGTACGTGTATAATATAAATATAAAATAATTGTTCAGAAGTAATAATACGTCTTATTTTAATATTATTTGTATACGGATTATATTTTATACTTATGTTTAGATTATATAAAAATTAATTTCATGTACTTTAGTAACTAATTTAAAATTATAACACACAATTAAACTAATTATTATAAAAGGTAGTATATATTTAGGTGAATTGTATTTATAATTAGATTATATAAAGTGTAATATATTGTTATAATACTATATTAAATTATAAATTAACATAAAGTCAAGATAATAATTGAATAATATTCTTATTTATTTATTTTATCATATTTTTATTATACTTATAAATAAAATTTGAATGATTTTTAGATTTATAATTGTTATAAAAATATTAAAAATGAAGTATTATTCATCAAGTATTATACGAATAACTATAATACGAGTATTAAATATTTTATTTTAAAAGTACGGATTATTAGACAACGCTTCAAAATGTATACGTGAAATAAAAGTATTTTTCAATTATTCATACATACATATATTATATGGGTATGATACGCATTTTAACTAACGGATCTATAAACTATTTCTTTGTTTTGTTTTTATATAAAAAATTTAAGAAACACAAAGTATGATTCCATTTCCAAACACAGTACGTAATCAATTCATGTGCATATTGATGACTTGAAGGGTGCGAACTTCTTGTAAAATAACTGGACCAGGCCTAAATTTCAGATTGGATATAATTTTCTTGCCAATTATGTTTACTCGTTGGCCGTTGCTCAGCATAAATCTCTACAATGAAAAAAATAATGTCACAAATGCTACAAACTTATACAAACCAATAATCATAAGCACGTGTTATGCTTGTAATTTGACACTATCTATGTGTGTTGGAAATACGGCGTCCGGGAACCGGCCTTCCGGGAACTTTTTGGGAGAATTAAAATTTCCGGCTTTTCGATCAAATCGGAAGAAAAACGGAAGCAAGTGATATCAAAAATCAAGATCTGAATACAGAAACACCAAATTATGTGGATTACATTTATTATAACTAAACTAAGAAAAGAAAATTTACCTCTTTTGACAATTGTGTTTTTCTTGGTTTTTTTATTCTTTGAATGATACGACGATCTTTCAGTTTAATTATCTCTATCAACGGTAGTGTACGAGTGCCCAAATAATATTATAAGTTTCTAATTTAATTTTCCTGCGATGTTTTTTTTATTTATAGCCTTACAGGCAGCCTCCGAGTATGAGTCAATCTCCAACCATATGCAAAATTTTGCAAATCTATTGAAAGTTTGACTCTTTGACAACTATCCAATATAATTATCAAAGTTTGATATCGTAAATATCACATATTTAATTAATTTATAGTACAATTATTTATCAGATATTATCGTAATTAAGTAAATTTGATATAATTTCCCAAATTATTAAAAAAAAATCATAAACCCCTAAGAACCAAATATATTATTTCTAAGACGTTTATGTTTGGAAGGCAAATCGTAGACCATAAACCTATAAAAGCTATAATAAATTGAATAAATGATTAAGCACTTTAATTAATTTATTTGATTTACTAATTCCGATATTATTCCACTAAAAATATTGCACTTTCATAGTTATAAAGCTAGGGAAATTTAGAGCACGTGACTCGGAGATCTCCGAATCCGAACCGAAATCTGGACCGAATAAGTTCGAACCGAAAATATTCATTGACTTTTTAATTTCTCCGAATCGGTTTCTGGATATTTTTAGAAATTGCATCGAGGAACCGAAATAGAAACGATTTTAAAGAGTTTTTAAATATTTATATTATACATATATATTATATTTATCTTCATGTTGAATTAAGTATACAATTAATGAAATTTAATAATTTATAAAAAAACATAATACTACAATAAATAACTATTTAAAAAATCAAACAATGCCTTGAAAAAAAAAAAAAAGCAAACAATTAAAACGGATTAAAGTATTTATGGATTAATAATTTTAGGCTCATGTAAAAATGATAATTAAATAAAGAAGATATTAAATAATTGACATGAGCTAAAATTAAATTTAGTATTTTATAAAACTTAAAATATAATACTATAATGATTTTACTTATTTTAAAAAACTAATAATTAATAATAGAGTAAAGTATTTATAGATTAATAATTATAGGACCATTTTTTATTAATTGACAATTGATTTAGGATTTAATTTAACAATTTAATGTGGATTATTCTTTTTGGTTTTTTTTAAAGTATGAATAATCATCGATTTTTCGATTATATGGTCTAAACCAAATCGATCCATTATGGAGCAGAATGTTGGATAATTAAATATGAACACGAACAAAAAATGAGGGTAGAGAGATGAGAATGTTAATATAGATGTGCGGACACACTAGATTAGATAGAATAAGAAATGAACATATTAGAAACAAAGTGGGAGTAGCACCAATAGATGAGAAAATTAGAGAAACACGATTAAGATGATTTGGACATGCTTATAGGAGACCTTTAGATGCACCTGTGCGATGTTTAGAAGGTAGGGAATCACTCACACAAATCAAAAGAAGCAGATGTAGGCCTAAAAAAGACTTGGAAAGAAAGCTATTAAACAAGACATGTTATACCTAGAAATAAATGAAAATATGGCTTATGACCGTAAACGATGGCGCGATATGATTCATATAGCTAACCCCACTAGTGGGATTAAGGCTTAGTTTGTTGTTGTATCTGATGACAGATTTCGGATATCAACTTTTGAAATACCGAATTTTGCACGGCTCGATATTTTTGAATATCCGAACAAGACTTACTACTCACACCCGATATAAAGTACCTTACGTTACGATATCTCCTAAAAAAGAATATATTACTTTACTGATTTGAGCAATCATCGATATAATCCTTGTATATATATTAATCATTCATAGACAACGATAATCGAAGCTCCATAATATCTATTAACCTTTTCAATTATGTATATCTCTCATTTACCATTAATTCACCACAGAGTTGTTAATATTTAATCAAATTACAAATTAGATATCTCAAACCACTCGTTCTAGAACTAACAAATCGGATAGTTGTCTTTATGCTATCGCATGAATGATTGAATTTCATATATATATGTGAATCAATATTCCCAGCTATGTATTTCAAATGTAATTCTCAAATGCAAGTGTTGGGAACGTCGTCAAATAAGTTTTGACGAGTAAATTATTTATAATCTTAAAACTATTGTATAAACTAAGATTATGTTTATATCAAATAAACTAGAGATTCTCTATGATGTTCCATACAATAAACATATCATTCGAGAAATAAATGCCAGCTTTTATTAAAATAAAAAAACAATTCACAATTATATTAAGGGCACTATCGCTACTCTCACATGATGTACATGCTTTCACCATGGAGCCTGGGCAAGCATCTGGAACTCAAAATCGAGCTTCTTATTTTTCCATCAGCTTGCTCAAGATTACTCATCTGTTCAAAAACTTGACTTTTTTTATTCTCTGTGTTTCAACAGTCGAACAATACTCACGTGAAATGCCGACTAACTTTTGTAACCTATCGCGTAAAAATCCAACGGCCATGCCAAGATCTTTGAAAGCTTTTAGGGTTTTCTCCCGGACAAAGATTCAAAATGATGAAGAGACGTGGCAAGTTCCGCAGATTTAATAGCATCGGCTATATTGTGATTTAAATCATTACAATAGCTAATTTCTTGCTAAGGCCCTTAATAAGACAGTCATGAAGAAACCTTTTTGATCTGCAGCAGAGGTGGTAATATTTTGTTCGAAGATTTGTTGGTATATCCGAGTCGAGAATTAGCCGTCCGCTTGGATCTTGAAATCCTCAAAACTCTTGACGTCTTTGAAATAAACCACGGATTCTCGAGTATCATTTATCTTCTAGAACGTTGCGATCAAAATGATCGATGTCGTTCTCAGATTGACCGTGTCAAGCTTACTATCGGATATTAATCTTGCCATTTTTGTTTCCTGATGATGGTTATTTACGGCAAGAGAATGTAGATGAACCCGCCTTGCTATTTTACCAATACAGGCATTTTCTTCGATTTTTTTCAAGGTTGGGGTCAAATAAAGGGGCCTTCAATTTTAGGTGTAGGCTCCCATTCAAGGAGAGCCTACAAGGAAGGCGCATGCTTTCATCCCATTTTTTTTTTGGATAACTCCCTAATTTTTAATTTTTTTTTAATTTCAAAAATTAATTTTAAATATTAAATAAATACATAATTTTCGGATATTAAAATATGAAATTTTCTTGAACGAAAATGCGATCACATAATAAAGTATACAACACAAAATTAAAAAAAAAAACAAGAAATTAAAACATTAAAATACTCGAATAAGATACGACATGTCATTATAACATAAGTACGCAAACAACTGGTACTACACGATCAACATTGGCATGAAGAAGAATTTCCTTGTTGTTAGATAAATATTTTAATCATAATTTTGATGATTTCATATTATTGAGTTTTACACCAAAACAATGTCTCATATGTTGTCCAAATACTTCAAACCGATTTAAATGATTTTTACTAATTTTTGGAGTATTTCTTGAGTTTATTTTTGACAAAAAGCGGAGACAACAGATTCTGTTTTGAGGCCAACAAGAGTCGCCCTAAAGGGCAATACGTGCTGAAGACTTGAAACCGAGATAGAAACGAAACAAAAGGAAATTTGGAGGAGGCCAATGGCCGTCGGCCAGGTGCCACGAGTTGTGTTAAATTGTCAAAATCTCTTCTGTTTTGAATTTTGTTGGGGCGGTCGGTCCAAGAGGTAGAACCCCCTGGACCTGTCCAACAATGTAGTTTTCAAGCATAATTTCAATTTTACGTATTAGAGGTCAACCGGTCGACCTAAGGTTTTACTCAAAGAAACTAAACTATCGGTTGTACAATAGACAACTTGAAATTAAGGAATTGATTTCTAACAACTATATTCTCCATTTAATGTGCAATATTTTCTGATTTCAATCTCTAAGTAGAGCCTATTTTTGGGATTCAAATTCAAGAGCTCTCATATAAATAGAAGAAGACGCGTTTGAAGCAACACAATACAACAACACGATTACACAAGTAATACAAACACAAGCAAACTTCTTGTTCTTCACTTTCATATTCTTGTTGTATTTAGCCTAAGTCTTGCACTTGCACAACTTGAGTATTAGGCTTTATTCTTGATTATACTTGCACTTCAAAGTTGTATACTTCATTTGAATTGTAATCTTGAATTGTTTTCAATCAACCAAAACAAGACATCATTGTTAGTGTTCTTGTGGTAAGAACACACTTGGATGATTCTAGGTGTTGAAGAGTGTGGTACTCTTCATTGGTGTAAGAGAAGATTGTGGTGATCTTCATAGGTGGTTTGTAAGAAGTGTTAGCTAAATGTTTTTATCATGATTTTGATGATTTTAGTTAAATGAGTTTTTATACCAAAACAATGTTCCTAAATGTTGTCCAAATACTCCCGATCGATTTAAAATATTTTTACTAATTTTTCGGAGTACTTCTTGAAGTTTATTTTCAATAAATTGGACAACTTCTGTCTCATGCTCGACCGGTCGCCCTATAGGGCAACCTGTACCTGATTTGAGTTTTGAAACGAGAAAACGGGATGGAAGGAAACCGGGAGGGTGCGATGCCTGGGAACCCTTCCTCGAGAAAGACTTCTCTGTTTCATCTTTTGTAGGACCCAACCGGTCAACATAGGGGCAACCGGGGTCGGACCCCGTCGACAAGACCCTATGTATTTTTCGTGAAAATATCATTTCAAACTTATCTCTCAGCGACCGGTCGCACTACTCTTTTGACAAAGAAACTATCCGTTGAGTTTTCAGACAACTTTTCCCTAAATTGTGGGATTGATTTCTAACAGGTATAATCTTGATTTTAAATGCTTTCTTTTGCAGAAAATCACTCCCCAAGGAGGAGCCAATGTCTGGAAATCAAACCAAGACCTCTCCTATAAATAGAGGCTCCATTCAAGCAACAAGATACAACACAATATACAAGCAAAAAGCATACTAGCAAATACATTGTCATATTTTGTTGTATTAGCCTAAGTACTTTCACTTACACACTCTTGAGGTCTAGGCTTTTAATTCTTGATTACACTTGCACTCAATATTTGTATTGTTATTATCGAGTTGTAATCTTGAATTTTGTCCATCATCCAAAACAAGATATCCTTGTTGTTGTTCTTGTGGTAAGAGCACACTTGGGTGATCTTAGGTGTTGAAGAGTGTGGTACTCTTCATAGGTGTTGAAGGAAGATTGTGGTAATCTCCTTGAAGGTGTTGTAAGAGGATTGTGGTAATCCTCAAGGTGGTGTTGTATTAATTTTGGTAATTAATAAAATTTCTAGTTCTTTTTCAAAACCCATCCCGAATACTGTTTGGGGTGGTAGAGCACGTAGTCCCTAGGTGGGTGAAGCTCTTTAAATCATCGTGTGTTATTTATTTTCCGCACTTATAGCTTTCATCTTATCTTGATCATAAAAAGAGGGGCAGAATTTGAAAAACTGGGATAATCTATTCACCCCCTCTAGATTATCGTAGCCACTTGAACTAACAAGTGGTATCAAAGTCAAACTCTTTGGCTAGCTCATTCCGAGTAAAGAGGAAAGATCCATGGCTACGAATGAAGCTTATCTCACCACCGGCGCCTCCACCAACAAGCCACCACTATTCGACACCAACAACTATGCATTTTGGAAAGACCGTATGGAGTACTTTCTACAAGGGTGCGGGTTCGACATTTGGAATGTGGTTATTGAAGGAGTTGCTTAACCAACCAAGAAATTGGAGGACGGCACCTCGGCTCCTAAACCTTTCAAGGAGTTTGATGAAAATGACAAGAAAGCTTTCTCTCTAAACGGTAAGGCCTTAAAAACCACCGAGTATAATTGAGGCATAAGGTCGGCACATGAAGTTTGGGAAAAATTGGAGACAATATATGAAGGGACAAAGAAAGTCAAACAAGCAAGAAAAACCATGCTTGTTAAAGACTTTGAAAATTTCAATATGCATGATGGTGAAAGCATATCAAAAATGGTGGAAAGGCTTGACAACATTGTCAATCCTCTTGTGGCCCTCGGTAAAGTCATCTCGAAGAAGACAATGTGACTAAGGTATTGAATGCACTTCCGGTTCATGGTCCGAAAAGGTGACGGCAATCACGGAAGCACAAAATCTTGAGACACTCAAGTTCGACAAGCTCATCGGGAACCTCCTCATCTATGAAGTCTATCTCAAGGAAAGGAAAAATTCAAAACCATCCATCAATTGGGTATGCAAAATATTCCTAAAGGTCTTGCATCTTCTTGTAATAATTCATATTATGATAATGATGAGGATGATGAGAGAAGGCCGCACATGTCAGAAAATTTGCAAAATTTGTGAATAAAAATAAGGCAAGAAAACCAAAAGACAACTCGTGTTTTAAATGCGGAAAATCCGGGCACTTCATAGCCGATTGCCCAAAACTCGAAGAGGAGGAACAAAGGAAGAAAAGTCTTTTCCGAAAAAGAAGGCTTTAAATGTGGATGTCAAAACTGTGGATGAGCTACTTGCAACATCCGACGAGGAAGGTGAAACTGAACATGGTCTTATGGCCATAGACAATGAAAATAACGAGGTACGCTCCAACTCCTCTACTTTCTCCTTAGTTGATGAATTGCAATGTGATTTTGATGAATTGCAAATTGAGTTTCAAAATTCGATTGTCAAATACAAGACCTTGAAAAAGGAGCATAAAGAGCTTAAAATCGAAAAGGAAAAATTGTTTACTTCTTATGAATCTCTTGATAAAGCTCATGCTATTACTCTTACTGAAGTGCATACTCTTGAAATCGAAAAACAATCGCTCACCAATGATCTTGACTGTTTAAAAAAAGATGTGCATCGTTTTAACATAAGTACAGACAAAGTTACAAAAATTTTAGATGCACAAAGAGGTGAGCATTCCAAATTAGGACTTGGCTACAAACCTTTTCAATCTATTTCTATGAAAAATGACCAAGGTTTGACTTTTGTTCGTGCTAGTAGTGCTCATAATCTTATTTGTTTTCATTGTGGTAAAGTTGGACATTATGTTGCTCATTGCAAATTGAAGAACAACTTTTGTTATGTATGGAGACCGAAATGTCTCAAAACTAACCTCCATGGATCCCAAGATTATAGGGTACCTAAAAATGGTTCATCTGTAGGTGATAGGGGCTATAACAACTATGGAGGATTCAAAATGGCTCATGGACATCGGGTGTTCACGTCATATGACCGGAAAGAGAGAACTTTTTACCAACATCAAGCTCCAAGAAGAGGGTATGGTCATGTTCGGCAATGGCAAAGAAAGAATTCTTGGAAATGGAGAAATTGGTAACTCTTCTTTCTCTCTTAGTAATGTTCTTTTAGTAGAAGGGCTTAAGTTTAATTTGATAAGTGTTAGCCAACTTTGTGATTCAATTTATAATGTTGTTTTCAATAAAGAAAAATGCCTTATTCTTAAAAATGATGAAATTATTTGTGAAACAAATAGAAAAGACAATCTTTACAAAATTTGTACTAGTGATTTGGTTAGTCAAAATATTTCTTGTCTTGTCGCCAATAATGATTTAACAAGTTTATGGCATAGGCGACTTGGGCATGTTGGATACAAGAATTTGAAAAATATTTACAAAACCAACATGTAAAAGGACTACCCAAATTGAATTTTGAAAATCTTGGCTTATGTGACACTTGTCAAAAGAATAAATTAGTTAAGAGTAGTTTTAAGCCGTAAATGAAATTTCCACAACCAAACCTCTACAACTTCATTTAGATTTGTATGGGGATATTGGTACGGCTAGTCTAAGTGGAAAACATTACACTTTCGTTATTGTCGATGATTTTTCTAGATATACTTGGGCTCTTTTTCTTACTAATAAAAGTGATGCCGTTAATGAGTTTTTTAAGTTGTGTAGATTTATTGAGAATGAAAATGAAGATACTATTAAGTGTATTCAAAGTGATCGGGGTGGAGAATTTGATGGCGAATTTAGAGTCTTTTGTGAAACCAAGGATATGCACATAAATTTTCGGCTCCAAGGACACCTCAACAAAATGGAGTAGCCGAGAGGAAGAATAGGACACTTCAAGAGACGAGTCGGTCCATGCTTAATGAATTTTTACTTCCAAAATATTTTTGGGCCAAAGCCATAAGTACCGCTTGCTATGTCATTAATTGAGTTTATATTCGTCCTAAAATGTATAAAACTCCATATGAGCTTTGGAAAGGAAGGACTCCAAATATCAGTTACTTCAAGATATTTGGATGTAAATATTTTATTTTGAATACAAAGGATCAATTAGACAAACTTGATCCTAAAGCGGATGAAAGAATATTCATGGGGTACTCAACCAAGAGCAAAGCATATCGGGTTTACAATAAGACTAGCATGGCATGTTGAAAAATCTATTCATGTAAAATTCAATGAAGCCTCGGGTGTTGAAAGGATACCCAATGATGATAGTGATGAAGAAGATGTTATTGAACCCATTGTTCAAAATGATGCTCAAAATGATCAATCTTCTACCTCAAGTGATCAACTATCCACTTCAAATATCCTCAAGAAGACAAAGGTGATACATCGGATCTTCCGTGGCATTGAAATTTAAAGGAGATCACCCAAAAGATCTTATTATTGGTGATCCCCTTGATAAAGTGATGACCAAGAAAATTTGCCGAGAAAGCTCTTATATCTCAAAAAGAGCCTAAAAATGCTAAGGAGACTATTGAAGATGAGGATTAGTTTTTGGAAATGCAAGAGGAGTTGAATCAATTTGAAAGAAATGATGTATGGGAATTAGTATCTTGTCCTCCATCTCAAACAATCATTGGTACAAAATGGGTATTCCGGAACAAACTCGATGATCAGGGCAACATTATCTGAAACAAGGCAAGGTTAGTAGCTCAAGGGTATTGTCAAGAAGAAGGTATTGATTATGATGAAACATTTGCACCCGTAGCACGTTTAGAAGCTATTCGCATTCTACTTGCCTATTCTTGTTTTAAAAATTTCAAACTTTACCAAATGAATGTTAAATCCGCATTTTTAAATGGTCTTATTCAAGAAGAAGTCTATGTAAAACAACCTCCGGGGTTTGAAAATTTTTCTAGGCCTAATGATGTTTATAAACTTAAAAAGGCCTTGTATGGTTTAAAACAAGCACCCCGTGCATGGTATGATAGACTTAGCTCTTCTCTTTGTGTTTGAAAAAGGGCAAGATTGTTTACTTGTGCAAATTTATGTTGATGATATTATTTTTGGTGCTACTAATGAATCCTTGTGTAAGAAATTTTCTAAGTTGATGCAATGTGAATTTGAGATGAGCATGATGGGGGAACTCAACTTCTTCCTTGGACTTCAAATTAAGCAATGCCAAGAATGTATCTATATTTGGCAATCAAAATACACAAAAGAACTTTTGAAAAAGTTCGGCATTGAAGAAGGAAGAACCGTCTCTACCCATATGGCAACAAATGTCAAAATTGACAAAGATGAGAAAGGCAAGTCCGTGGATGAATCAAAGTATCGAGGTATGATTGGTAGTTTACTTTATTTAACCGCAAGTAGACCGGATATTCTTCATGCCGTATGCATATGTGCTCGTTTTCAAAGCAATCCCAAAGAATCTCATATGAGTGCCGTTAAAAGGATTTTTCGATATTTAAAAGGCACTATTCAATATGGTTTATTTTATCCAAAGAATGAAATTTTTTCTCTTAAACGTTATAGTGTAACGCCCCAGGAATTTGGAGCCGCTACCCAACGGTAACTCACGCCAGTTTTCCCATTTGGGAATATAATCCACCAAATATTTGAGCAATATTCATTCTCGAATAGACATAGTTCTTCATAACCTCTCGGAAACAGAGTCAATAGCCGCAGCGGAAATATTATTACAATCCATTTGTCTAAATGAAAGAGGTCTTATGCCTCTCTATTACATCCAACATAGCAATTGTTCATAAACGAATATTTAAGGCTAGATCGACGAACTAAGTCTAGGGATTAATCCTTCGCTTGGTCGTCTTCATTGACGTCTTCATAATATGGTGGATCATCAGCTGGCCGTTGAAAAAGGTGGGGGTGAGACAAAAATTCTCAGTGGATGGGTGATTATGTGTAAGTGTGGCTTATATAGATGCAGGAAAACAGTTATATGAAGAATGTATGATTCATGATGCATGCGTCACACGCGATTCACAAGCAACATGGTATTCAAAATAATATAGCTTTATATAGTTTGATGAAAATAGTTCATGATCATTCAAGCACTATGAATACGTTGCAAATAGTTCACGTAGTGGTTGCGTACGGAGTGTAACGCCAACCCAAGCAAGTAATGGTTGCGTACAGAGTGTAACGCCAACCCAAACAAGTAGTGGTTGCGCACGGAGTGTGACGCCAACCCAGGCAAGTAATGGTTGCGTACGGAGTGTAACGCCAACCCAAACAAGTAGTGCTTGCACACGGAGTGTGACGCCAACCCAAGCAAGTAACATTGGAACCGTGTGGATCAGGCAACGATTCCTCCATTCGTTTGTTATGAAACTTGAACCATGAGTTCAAAATATTATAAAATTTAGGTTGCGAGATTTTCCAGATGTCTGGGACATTTATTTTCTGAAAATTTTATTTTGGTCCTTAGAAGTTCGAATTTTTACACTTTAGTACTTAAAGTTTCAAATATCGATTTTCTCAACCCAAACCACCCTAACCTTTTAAAATTTCTCAAAATATAAGTTTTTCAGTTTGAGAAAGTCAAAATTTCGAAATTTTCAGAGGGGTCCCTGAACAGTTTTTTAAAAATTCATTTTTGCCCCTTAAACTTTCAAGTTTCCACACTTGAGTCTCTAAAATTTCAAGGATGGATTTTCTTCTCTCAAAACCTTTAAAATATTATTATTAACTTAAAATATTAAATTTTACAATTAATACAGTCCAAAATTTCGAAATTTATAGATTGATCCTTGGACAATTTTCTGAATTACGGTTTAGTCCTCAACTTTGCAAAAATTGCATAAATGGCATATTTGTTCAAATTCGAGCACAAGGTCATATTTTCCAGAATATATATCAATTATAGAACATGATTTTGAGCATATAACATATTCATTTACACATTAATCAAGAGTTGAACAAGAAATTAAGATATATATGCAAATATGTCCCTATTGTGAAAGAAATCAAAATCGTGCTCATTTTTGTGAAACTTTTTGAACTTGATACATATCAAAAAAATACATGTAATATATATATAGCAATTTAAAATATTTTCATGTACTACATTCATTTTTGAAAATTATTTGACTATTTTATGCGGGTAATATTGATGATCGGAAAAGTACTTCCGGATCATGTCAATTTTTGGGCGATTGCCTAGTCTCTTGGTTTTCAAAGAAACAAACTGTGTTTCACTTTCAATGGCCGAAGCCGAATATATTTTCGCAGCTTTTTGTTGTACTCAACTTCTTTGGATGAAACAAACCTTAGCGGATTACAAATGTTCTTTTGAAAATGTTCCTATCTTTTGTGATAACATATCCGCTATAAATATTGCTCAAAACCCGGTTCATCATAACCGTACTAAACATATTGAGATTCAACATCATTTTCTACGGAATTGTGTCTCAAAACCAAAAATTGAGATATCTTTTGTACCATCTCAAGATCAATTGGCGAATATTTTTACTAAACCGCTATCTTCCGAGACTTTTGCATCAATACGAGCTCGGTTAGGCATAATGCATATTGAATGAGGTCTATGTTTGCATTTTGCATGTTTTTAAAACTTAGGGGCGAAAAAAATCGGATTTTTGGTTCAACTTCGGATTTTGCAAAACAAAATGAACGAGTGGACCGACTGGGCTGAGGCCGACTGGTCGGCCTAGCCCACGACCGGTCGCCCTCAGCTCCGACCGGTCACCCGTTGCAATTTTTTGGTTAAAATCGTCTTTGTTCTCATACTTAGCCATTTTGGCTCATTTAGTCCATTTTTCGTCCCCTTCGCAAATTGCACACAAATTTCACTTCAAATTTATTTTCTTGCATTCATTTTATATCTTGGACTTCATTAGGCTCGATTATCATCATACTTGCTCATCTTTTACCGATTGAATGGTAAGAATTCTACTCCCTTAGCTCAATTGGGTTGAACCTCGAGTTTTTTTGACTTATATGATATTTTCTTAATGCAAGTCTATAAGTTTGTGATGAGCTCATTAATTGTTGTTGTATGAATATTGTTTAAATTGATTTGGTGTTGAAATTTTTGGCTTGATTACATTTACAAGGGCCTTATACAACTTCTTCTATTTTTCACGCCCGCTACGTGTTCGATGAATTGTTACAAAGAAAATTTCAACATTTACATGACTCTTATGCTTTCAAATGTCTTATATATTTATTGAGATCGTGTCTTGACAATCAAACGTGCTTATGGTTATCATATGATTAATTTCTCCCTTTTCTATTTGGAAAAATTTACGCCTCTATTCTTAAACTGGTTGATAATTCGACTCTTTGGCGCACTTTGATCTACATGTATGATGTTTCTCATCCTAACATTATTTTTGATGATTCCAAAGGGGGAGAAATATGAAATCGGCTCATTGGCTCAAAGAAGCTAATAAAAGCTCGTGAAAGAAGCTATAAGTCATGGCTTCTTAAAGCCATAAGTTGTGAAGTATACTTAGTCCATTGGATGTATTATGGACTTATATGCATGGATAATGAGTGTTTTTGACATGGGGAGCTTCTAAGCTCATGTTATTTATGTTAAATCTTAAGCTTCTAGCTTATGTATTAATTCTTCTTGATGTGCCTGTTGATAGGGGGAGCCTTTGTAAAATGTTTTGCTTATTTTGCTTAGCTTGCTATTACTCTAAACGGATAGTTTACTCCTTGACCAGAAAATTATTTTGTTTTCAAAATCGTCCTTCTTAAAATTATTTTGGTTTGTAATCATCAAAAAGGGGAGTTTGTTAGATAAATGTTTTTATCATGATTTTGATGATTTTGTTTAAATGAGTTTTTACACCAAAACAATGTCCCTAAATGTTGTCCAAATACTCCCGATCGATTTAAAATATTTTTACTAATTTTTCGGAGTATTTCTTGAAGTTTATTTTCGATAAAAATTGGACAACACTTCTGTCTCATGCTCGACCGGTCGCCCTATAAGGCAACCCCGCACGAGTTGAGTTTTGAAACAAAACGAGACGAAAGGAAAATCAAGAGGGCGACCGGTATGGGCGATTGGTGCCTGGGAACCCTCCATCGAGAACAGACTTCTCTGTTTCATCTTTTGTAGGACCCCAACCGGTCAACATAGTGGACGACCGGTCGGACCCCCTGCCGACCGGTCTCCCTGTGTATTTTTGTGAAAATATCATTTCAAACTTATCTTTGCGCGACCGGTCGCACTACTCTTTTGACAGCAAACTATCCGTTGAGTTTTCAGACAGCTTTTCCCTAAATTGTGGGATTGATTTCTAATAGGTATAATCTTGATTTTAAATGCTTTCTTTTGCAGAAAATCACTCCCCAAGGAGGAGCCAATGTCTGGAAATCAAACCAAGACCTCTCCTATAAATAGAGGCTCCATTCAAGCAACAAGATACAACACAATATACAAGCAAAGAGCATACTAGCAAATACATTGTCATATCTTGTTGTATTAGCCTAAGTACTTTCACTTGCACACTCTTGAGGTCTAGGCTTTTAATTCTTGATTACACTTGCACTCAATATTTGTATTATTATTATCGAGTTGTAATCTTGAATTTTGTCCATCATCCAAAACAAGATATCCATGTTGTTGTTCTTGTGGTAAAAGCACATTTGAGTGATCTTAGGTGTTGAAGAGTGTGGTACTCTTCATAGGTGTTGAAGGAAGATTGTGGTAATCTCCTTAAAGGTGTTGTAAGAGGATTGTGGTAATCCTCAAGGTGGTGTTGTATTAATTCTGGTAATTAATAAAATTTCTTTTTCTTTTTCGAAACCCATCCGGATATCTTTGGGGTGGTAAAGCACGTAGTCCCTAGGTGATGTGAAGCTCTTTAAATCATCGTGTGTTATTTATTTTCCGCACTTATAGCTTTCATCTTGGCTTGATCATTAAAAAGAGGGCAAACTTTAAAAATCGGGATAATCTATTCACCCCCTCTAGATTATTGTAGCCACTTGGACTAACAAGAAAAGTGAGATGTTCTTCAAGGTAAATGTTGTAATAGTTTGGTATCTATTAATAAATTTTTCCTTTTTGAAATCCATTCTGGACATACCGGGTGGTACAAGATTAGGCCCTAGGTGGGTTAAACTTCTATAAATCATCGTGTATTGTTTTCATTTCCGTTCTTTTATTTTGGTTATTATTTTCATATTCGAAAAAGAGGGCGTAATTCGGAAAATCGAGATAATCTATGCACCCCCCTTCTAGAATAGCCACTTGGACTAACACTTGCTAGCCATTAGGCCGTGATGAGAAGTAGCATAAAGGGTGAGCTGGCAAGTTGCTTGAGCCTTGTGTTTCGGCCGGTATCCCGAACAATATTTCGAGCTTATCAAATAAAGGTTCTCCCTCTATCATATAAGCATATGGAGAAATGGTGTCATCATCCTAAAAAATAAAGAAAATTAATGACTAAATACACTCATAATACATAATGGTATATAATACAACTCGCATGATGAAAATGAGAATATTTAACTTATTGAATGCCAAGTATATTATGTAATCGCGTTTCCATTCAATAAAATTTCATATTTTAAGTATCCAAATATTGTGTATTTATTTAATATTAAAATTAATTTTTAATTTTTTTTTTTAAAAAAAAAGAAAAATTAGGCCATTAGGAAGTATGCGCCAGTTTGACTAGCGCCTACTTGTCAATAATTAAAAAAAAAAAACAGTGGGATGACAGCAGACGCCTTCCCTATAGACGTCTAGTTTGTAGGCTCCTCTTGAATGGAAACCTGTTAGATAAATGTTTTTATCAAGATTTTGATGATTATGTTTAAATGAGTTTTTATACCAAAACGATGTTAATAAATGTTGTCCAAATACTCCTAAATGATTTAAAATGTTTTTGCTAATTTTTGGAGTATTTCTTAGAATTTATTTTTCGATAAAAATGGACAACACTTTTGATGGTTTTGTTTAAATTGGTTTTTACACCAAAACTATGTTTATAAATGTTGTCAAAATACTCCCAAGTGATTTAAAATATTTTTACTAATTTTTGGAGTATTTCTTGAAGTTTATTTTTGATAAAAATCGGACAACATTTAAAATTGGAGTCGGCGAAGTGTCGCCCAAAGCGTCGGCCGGGTACTTGAAGCAAATACTATTGAAACGTAACATTCTCGTACTCATAAAAACGAAGAGAGGGACCGGTCAAGCGGGGGCCGGTGCCGCACCTAAAGCGACGGTCGCACTTCGTCGACCTGGCCGACCCCCTTCAACCCGCACTGGATCGCACTATTTTTTCAAAACGTTCGAAATCTTATTACAGGCAACGGTCGCCCTATGGTATTTTTGACAAAGACAAAAATTCCAACCGTTGCAATCCTTATCAACAAGATTTACTTTTCATTTTTGTACAATATTTCTACATCTTGTGATTCTCTTTTTGTAGACAAAAGTGAAGAAGAAGGAGCCTATGTTGAGAGCCTATGTTGGTGAAGACTTCCTATAAATAGAGGATGAATTGAAGACACAAGATACAACACATACAAGCAAAACACACAACAAGAAATCTGCAAATTGTTCAAGCTTTCATTTTTATTCTTGTTGTAATAGCCTAAGTACTTTCACTTGCACATCTTTGAGGTCTAGGCTTTTTGATTCTTGATTACACTTGCACTCAATCTTTGTATTGGTTTCATAGAGTTGTAATCTTGAATTTTGTCCATCATTCAACACAAGACATCCTTGTGAGTAATCTTGTGGTAAGAATACACTTGGGTGATCTAGGTGATAGGTGTTTGGAGAGTGTGGTACTCTTCAAAGGTGGTGAAGGAAGATTGTGGTAATCTTCTTGAAGGTGTTGTAAGAGGATTGTGGTAATCCTCAAGGTGTTGTATTAATTTTGGAAATTAATAAAATCTTTTTTTCTTTTTGAAATCCATCCCGGAGATAGTGGGGTGGTAGAGGATTAGGCCCTAGGTGGGTTGAACCTCTTTAAATCAACGAGTGTTGTTTAATTTCCGCATTTACATTCTTGTGAAAGACCGTATGGATTAGGCCCTACGAATGAAGCTTATCTCACCAGGCGCCTCCACCAACAAGCCACCACTATTCGACGCCAACAACTACGCATTTTGGAAAGACCGCATGGAGTGCTTTCTACAAGGGTGCGGATTTGATATTTGGAATATGGTCATTGAAGGAGTTGCTCAACCAACAACAAAATTGGAGGATGGTACCACGACTCCCAAGCCGTTCAAGGAATACAATGAAAATGACAAGAAGGCTTTCTCTTTAAATGGTAAAGCCTTAAACATTTTACATTGATCTCTTACCGCCACCGAATATAATCGCATAAGAGGCATACGGTCGGCACATGAAGTTTGGGGAAAATTAGAAACCATCTATGAGGGCACAAAGAAAGTGAAGCAAGCAAGAAAAACAATGCTTGTGAAAGACTTTGAAAATTTCAATATGCATGATGGTGAAAGCATATCAAAAATGGTGGAAAGGCTTGACAACATTGTCAATCCTCTTGTGGCTCTTGGAAAGGTCATCTCCGAAGAAGATAAGGTGACCAAAGTCTTAAATGCCCTTCCCGGCTCATGGTCCGAAAAGGTGACGGCAATCACGGAAGCTCAAAATCTTGAGACACTCAAGTTTGATGAGCTCATTGGGAACCTCCTTATTTATGAAGTATATCTCAAGGAGAGGAAAAATTCTCAACCATCCACCTCTAAACTGGGTACGCAAAATATTATTAAAGGCTTAGCATCTTCTTCTAATAATGTTTATTATGCTAGTGATGAGGATGATGAAGAAACGGTGGCTCTTGTTAGAAAATTTGCAAAATTTGTAAACAAAAATAAAGCAAGAAAGCCAAGAGACAATTCTTGTTTCAAATGCGGAAAATCCGGGCACTACATAGCCGATTGCCCAAAATTAGCGGAAGAGGAACAAAAGAAGAAAAAGCCTTTTCCGAAAAAGAAGGCGTTAAATGCGGACGTCAAAACTTGGGATGAATTACTTGAAACAACCGACGAGGAAGGAGAATCCGAACATGGTCTTATGGCCATAGGCGATAAAAATACCGAGGTAAGCTCTAATGCTTCATGTTCTTCCCTAGTTGATGAATTACAATGTGATTTTGATGAATTGCAAAATGAGTTTCAAAATTTGATTGTTAAATACAAGAATTTGAAAAAGGAGCATAAAGAGCTTAAACTAGAAAAAGATAAATTATTTACTTCTTATAATTCTCTTGATAAGGCTCATGCTATTACTCTTACTATGGTCCATACTCTTGAAACCGAAAAACAAACGCTCACAAATGATATTGAAAATTTGAAAAAGAATGTGCATCGATTCAATTTAAGTACGGATAAAGTCACAAAAATTTTAGATGCACAAAGAGGTGAGCATTCTAAATTAGGACTTGGTTATAAACCTTTTCAAAATGCTTTTAAGAAAAAACCAAGGTCCAACCTTTGTACGTGCTAGTAGTCCTCGTATTATTACTTGTTTTTATTGTGGTAAGAATGGACACTATGCTAGCAATTGTAAATTGAGGAATGATTTTAGCTATTATTGGAGACCTAAAGGTCTCAAGGCTAACCCCATGGATCCCAAAATTATAGGGTACCTAAAAATAATTCCTTTGTAGGTTATAGTGGCTATAACAACAATGGAAGATTCAAAATGGCTCGTGGACAGCGGATGTTCACGCCATATGACGGAAAGAGAGAACTTTTACCAACATCAAGCTCCAAGAAGAGGGTATGGTCATGTTCAAGAATGGCAAAGGAAGAATTCTTGGAAATGGAGAAATTGGTAACTCTTCTTTCTCTCTTAGTAATGTTCTTTTAGTATAAGGGCTTAAGTTCCATTTGATAAGTGTTAGCCAACTTTGTGATTCAAATTATAATGTTGTTTTTAATAAAGAAAAATGCCTTATTTCCAAAAATGATAAAATTATTTGTGAAGCTATTAGAAAAGGCAATCTTTACAAAATTTGTACAAGTGATTTGGTTAGTCAAAATGTTTCTTGTCTTGTCGCCAATAATGATTTAACTAGTTTATGGCATAGGCGACTTGGGCATGTTGGATACAAAAATTTATAAACTATTTACAAAAACCAACATGTAAAAGGACTACCCAAATTGAATTTTGAAAATCTTGGCTTATGTGACACTTGTCAAAAGAACAAATTAGTTAAGAGTAGTTTTAAGCCCAAAAATGAAATTTCCACTACCAAACCCCTACAAATGCTTCATCTTGATTTGTATGGGGATATTGGTACGACAACTCTAAGTGGAAAATATTACACTTTTGTTATAGTTGATGATTTTTCTAGATATACTTGGGCTCTATTTCTTACAAATAAAAGTGATGTCGTTAATGAGTTTGTTAAGTTGTGTAGACTTATTGAAAATGAAAAGGAAGATACTATTAAGTCTATTCGAAGTGATCGAGGTGGAGAATTTGACGGCGAATTTAGAGTCTTTTGTGAAACCAAGGGATATAGTCATAATTTTCCGGCTCCAAGGACATCTCAACAAAATGGAGTAGCCGAAAGGAAGAATCGGACACTTCAAGAAATGAGTCGGTCCATGCTCAATGAATTTTCACTTCCAAAATATTTTTGGGTCGGGCCGTAAGTACCGCTTGCTATGTCATTAATCGAGTTTATATTCGTCTAAAATGAATAAAACTCCATATGAGCTTTGGAAAGGAAGAACTCCAAATATTAGTTATTTCAAAATATTTGGATGTAAATGTTTTATTTTGAATACTAAGGATCAATTAGACAAACTTGATCCTAAGGCCGATGAAGGAATATTTATGGGGTATTTAACCAAGAGCAAAGCATATCGGGTTTACAATAAGATTAATGGGGTTGTTGAAGAATCCATCCATGTCAAATTCAATGAAGCTTCGGGTGTTGAAAGGATACCCATTGATGAAAATGATGAAGAGGATATTGTTGAACCCATTGTTCAAGATGAAACTCAAAATGATCAACTTTCAAGCTCAAATGTTCCTCAAGAAGATAAAGGTGATACTTGAATCTTCCCGTAGCATTGAAATTTAAGGAGATCACCCAAAAGATCTTATTATTGGTGATCCCCTTGATAAAGTAATGACTCGAGAAAAATTTGCCGAGAAAGCTTTTATATCTCAAAAAGAGCCTAAAAATGCTAAGGAAGCCATTGAAGACGAGGATTGGTTCTTAGAAATGCAAGAGGAGTTGAATCAATTTGAAAGGAATGATGTATGGGAATTAGTACCTTGTCCTCCATCTCAAACAATTATTGGCACAAAATGGGTATTCCGGAACAAGTTTGATGACCAAGGCAATATTGTTCGAAATAAAGCAAGATTAGTAGCTCAAGGTTATTGTCAAGAAGAAGGTATTGATTATGATGAAACATTTGCACTGTAGCACGTTTAGAAGCTATCCGTATTTTACTTGCCTATTCTTGTTTTAAAAATTTCAAGCTTTACCAAATGGATGTAAAATCCGCATTTTTAAATGGCATTATTCAAGAAGAAGTCTATGTAAAACAACCTCCGGGGGTTTGAAAATTTTTCTAGGCCTAATGATGTTTATAGACTTAAAAAGGCCTTGTATGGTTTGAAACAGGCACCCCATGCATGGTATGATAGACTTAGCTCTTTTCTTTTGCAAAATGGTTTTACAAGAGGTAAAGTTGATACTACTCTCTTTGTTTTTGAAAAAGGGCAAGATTGCTTATTAGTGCAAATTTATGTTGATGATATTATTTTTGGTGCTACTAATGAATCCTTGTGCAAGAAATTTTCTAAGTTAATGCAAGGTGAATTTGAAATGAGCATGATAGTGGAGCTCAACTCCTTCCTTGGACTTCAAATTAAGCAATGCCAAGAAGGAATTTATATTTCTCAATCAAAATATACAAAGGAGCTTTTGAAGAAATTTGGCATTGAAGAAGGAAGAACCGTCTCTACCCCTCTAATGGCAACAAATGTCAAGATTGACAAAGATGAAAAAGGCAAGTCGGTTGATGAATCCAAGTATCGAGGTATGATTGGTAGTTTACTTTATTTAACCGCAAGTAGACCGGATATTCTTCATGCCGTATGCCTATGTGCTCGTTTTCAAAGCAATCCCAAAGAATCTCATATGAGTGCCGTTAAAAGGATTTTTGATATTTGAAAGGCACTATTCAATATGGTTTATTCTATCCAAAGAATAAAAATTTTTCTCTTAAAGGTTATAGTGATTCGGATTATGCGGGAAATATTGATGATCGGAAAAGTACTTTCGGATCATGTCAATTTCTAGGTGATTGCCTAGTTTCTTGGTTTTCAAAGAAACAAAATTGTGTTTCACTTTCAACGTTCGAAGCTTCGAATACATTTCCGTGGCATTTTGTTGTACTCAACTTCTTTGGATGAAATAAACTTTAGCGGATTATAAATGTTCTTTTGAAAGTGTTCCTATCTTTTGTGATAATATATCCGCTATAAATATTGCTCAAAATCCGGTTCATCATAACCGTACTAAACATATTGAGATTCGACATCATTTTCTAAGGGATTGTGTTTCAAAACGAAAAATTGAGATATCTTTTGTACCATCTCAAGATCAATTAGCGGACATTTTTACAAAACCACTATCTTCCGAGACTTTTGCGTCAATGCGAGCTCGGTTAGGCATAATGCATATTGAATGAGGTCTATGATTGCATTTTGCACGTTTTTAAAACTTAGGGCGAAAAATCGGATTTTTGGTTAAAAACTCGGATTTTGGAAAAAAGAAAGAACATGGGCTGGTTGGGGAAGGCCGACCGGTCGCCCATGACGCCGACCGGTCGCCCACCCCAACCGGTCGCCCCTCACCATTTTATGGTTTAAATCGATTCTGTTTTCAGTTTCAGCCATTTTGGCTTATTTTGTCCATTTTTCGTCCCCTATGCATTTTTCACACAAATTTCACTTCAAATTTGTTTTCCCGCATACATTGCATATTTTGGACTTTATGAGGCTCGATTATCATCATCATTGTTCATCTTTACCGATTAGATGGTAATAATTTCTCATTTTAATCTCAATTAGGTTGAACCCTTGAGAATGTGCTTGTATCTTGATATCTTGTTGAAATTCTTGTATTAATATGATGTTTATGATGATTGATGATGTATGAATATTGTTGTATTGCAATTGGTGATGAAATTTTTGGCTTAAACGAATCACAAAGGCGTTATATTTCTCTTGTTTTATTCGACGACGCAAGTGTTCGACAAAATGTTTCAATGAAAAATTCATCACCTACATGATTCTCTTGATTTGAAAAGTCTTATAAGTTTATAGAGATCATGTTTTATCAATCAAATGAGCAATTTTTTCCCTTTTATTCGGAATTTAAACTTAAATGCTCAATATGCTCGATAAATCTATAAAATTGCGCACTTTGATATAATTGTATGATGTTTTTATCGTGTTAACATTATTTTTGATGATTCCAAAGGGGAGAAACAAGAAAAACGCTCTTAAGCTCAAAGAAGCGTAAATAAGCTCGCAAGAAAAGTTATTAGCTAAAGCTCTTAAAAGCCAAAAGCTATGGATTATACTTGGTCCATGTGATGTATTATGGACTTTTATACTTGACTAATGATGCTTTTGTGACAGGGAGCTTATAAGCTCATGATATTCAAGCTTAAGTTGTAAAAGCTAAGCTTTAAGCTTTTACTTGTTGCTTGTATACTTGTTCTTGATATGCATATTGATAGGGGAGCTTGTGCAAAAATGATTTTGAAAAATCTTTGCTCCTATCCTTGTGTGTTTGTACTTATGATAAATCTTTCTTATAATGGATTGATGTTTTAGACCGGAAAATTTGTTTTGTTTTAAAATCAACTTCCTAAAATTATTTTGGTTTGTAATCATCAAAAAGGGGAGTTTGTTAGATAAATGCTTTTATCAAGATTTTGATGATTATGTTTAAATGAGTTTTTATACCAAAACAATGTTAATAAATGTTGTCCAAATACTCCTAAATGATTTAAAATGTTTTTGCTAATTTTTGGAGTATTTCTTAGAATTTAATTTTCGATAAAAATGGACAACACTTTTGATGGTTTTGTTTAAATTGGTTTTTACACCAAAACTATGTTTATAAATGTTGTCAAAATACTCCCAAGTGATTTAAAATGTTTTTACTAATTTTTTGGAGTATTTCTTGAAGTTTATTTTTGATAAAAATCGGACAACATTTAAAATTGGAAGTCGAAATGGCCGCCCAAAGCGTCGACCGGCACTGAAGCAAAGAATATTGAAACAGTAACATTCTCGTACTCATAAAAACGAAGAGGGGACGGTCAATAGGGGGTCGACCGTCGCACCCTAGTAATTTGGCCGTCCCCCCCTTCGACCGCACTGGATCGCACTATTTTTTCAAAACGTTCAAAATCTTATTACAGGCAACCGGTCGCCCTATGGTATTTTTGACAAAGCAAAAATTCCAACCGTTGCAATCCTTATCGCAAGATTTACTTTTCATTTTTGTACAATATTTCTACATCTTGTGATCCTCTTTTTGTAGACAAAAGTGAAGAAAAAGGAGCCTATGTTGGGAGCCTATGTTGGTAAAGACTTCCTATAAATAGAGGATGAATTGAAGACACAAGATACAACACATACAAGCAAAACACACAACAAGAAATCTACAAATTGTTCAAGCTTTCATTTTTATTCTTGTTGTAATAGCCTAAGTACTTTCACTTGCACATCTTTGAGATCTAGGCTTTTTGATTCTTGATTACACTTGCACTCAATCTTTGTATTGGTTTCATAGAGTTGTAATCTTGAATTTTATCCATCATTCAACACAAGACATCCTTGTGAGTATTCTGTGGTAAGAATACACTTGGGTGATCTAGGTGATAGGTGTTTGGAGAGTGTGGTACTCTTCAAAGGTGGTGAAGGAAGATTGTGATAATCTTGAAGGTGTTGTAAAGAGGATTGTGGTAATCCTCAAGGTGTTGTATTAATTTTGGAAATTAATAAAATCTTTTTCTTTTTGAAATCCATCCCTGATCTTTGGGGTGGTAGAGGATTAGGCCTAGGTGGGTTGAACCTATTTAAATCAACGAGTGTTGTTTAATTTCCGCATTTACATTCTTGTCATTTACTTGTTCATTCGAAAAAGAGGGCGATTTGCGAAAAATCGGCATAATCTATTCACCCCCCCTAGATTATCGTAGCCACTTGGACTAACAAAACCTACACCTAAAATCTTAAGGTCCCTTTATATCATTCACAGACAACACGTAAACGAAACTCCATAATATCTATTAACCCTTTTCAATTACATATATCTCTCATTTACCATTAGTTCACCAGGGAGTTGTTAATATTTAATCAAATTCCAAATTAGATATCTTAAACCACTCAATTCTAGAACTAACAAATCAGATAGTTGTATTTATGCTCTCGCATGAATGATTTAATTTCGTGTATTTGAATAAATATTCCCAGCATTCATTTCAAATGTAATTCTTAAATGTAAGTGTTGTGAATGTAGTCATATATATATATATATATATATATATATATATATAAAGAGACAATTCTTAGATTACTAACTCATGGTTTTTCGCTTTATTTTCCGATTTCTAAAAAAGTAATAAAAATTAATTTAAAAAGTAAAAATAAAAAACTATGAAAAATCGGGAAGTCATAAATATTTGCGATTTCATTATTTTTAACGATCAACTTTATTTTAATAAATCACTTTTTAAAGTTATATAAAAAATAAAGTTATTTAAATTTGATTTTCAAAACGTGTGTGTCTTGCATTATATATATATATAGAATTATTAATCTTTATATATATATATATATATATATATTTTAAAAAAATTAATAACTTGTTTGTTTTAGATCCATTTTTATGTATAATATATAGAATTAATAATCTTTTTATAATATTCGGTTTGACATCCATATTGCATATATACAATAAAAAGTAAATATAATAAACAAAAATATATAAGAAATATATTCTCATTATATGTGATATATGTATAGTTTTTTTTAGGAACATCCCATTTCTTCATAATTTTATAGAATTTTATTTAAGTTGATTAAATTCAATCAAAAAAATCATTTTAATTGAAGAAAATATCTCAAACTATGTATACAAATATTATATATATATTAAATATATTCATACATAGTGTTTGATATGTTCATGTAAGAAGAAAATGAATTTTAAGTGATATAAAATTATATTTTTAATGGTTTTTATGTATGATTATATATATATATATATATATTAACGTATTCTTCATTTTAATATAAATTATTTTTTATATTTATTAGATATTCAACTTTTAAAATTGTACATTTGGACTATTAGATATGAATTTGTCTGTGTAATATTTTTTTGATATATGTGTATATATAAATATAGAATAGTTATTGTTTTTTGAAATATTTTATTTTCCCATAAAATTAAGTTTTTAAATGATTTTGTTTAATTCCCTTAATATCTAACAATTGTTCAACGTTCTAAACCCTAAAAAATATTGGAATTTGAAATGACCTTTATTATTGATTGCATTGTAAACAATACATTAAATATTCATTAATGGCAATTTGTTTTTCAAACCTTTACTTTATTATAGATAAATATATTCAATATACAGATACAATTCACATTCACAAAATTAATTATCAACCAAATATATATAATAGTTTATTTTTATATTATTTAATTGTATGATTTATAATTAAATTAATTATATTTATATTTTAATTATTTATTGAATTTCTAAACTTTTGTAGTCACTAAAAATTATAAAATACAGTTCGTGCATCACACGATTTGAAAAATACCAAATATGAGAACCCGAATAGAACATAATAATTAAAATTTCCAAAAATACAACACAAACCCCCACAACAAAATTTCAAAGTTTTAAAAATTGATTTAACAACGAATAAATAAAATAAATGACAAAATCCCTACAACATAAAAATATCTCCCCAAAAAAATATAATAAAATCAGTAATATTACCAAAATTATATTTTTTTGTCTCTTATTTCCTCAACTAATATACTTAGTTCTCCTTGATTACCTAGACGACTTTGGAAAATAATTTTGCATATGAATTTACTTACTACTACAACCTTTGAAAAAAGCATGATACATAGTTTCACACTTATTAGGAATCTAAAAATAACTAAAACGAAATGGACAATGATGCACACACTGTGCGATTTTATGAAAAAATTGTTTTTAAATCGAACACAAATACATAGCTTGAATGTTTTTTTTTTTTTTTTACCGATTCATTGGTATGATATTTTTCAGTTTTCAAAAAAAAAATTAAATACTATTTTTGTTTATTGTTTGACGCTATATTAAAATTATTACAATGCAAGTGATAGAATTCGTAGAACTATTAGAAAAATGCACATGTCACAAGACAAAATGAACGCCTCATTGAGATATACACCCGTGCATCGCATCGCACGGCAAAAGACTAGTAAGTTTTAACGAGTAAATTATCAATAATCTTAAAACTATTGTATAAACTAAAATTATGTTTATATCAAATAAACTAGAGATTCTCTATCACATTCCATACAATAAACATATGCGTTAGAAATAAATGTCACTTTTATTAAAATAAAAACAATTCACAATTACATTAAGGGCACTATCCCTAACAATATCCTCTCACATGATGTACATGGTTTCACCATGGAGCCTGGGCAAGCATCCGGAACTCAAAACCGAGCTTCTTATTTTGCCATTTGAGAGCCTCAACTTCAGCCTCTAAACTTCCTATCAATGTTTTAACGTTCAAAGATTTCACCATGATGTTTTTCTTGATTATTAGAATAGCCCGTGCATCGCACGAGAGCCTCATCTAGTACTATATATATATATATTAAATATATACATATATAGCATTTGATATATTCATGTAAGAAGAAATTAAATTTTACATAATATAAAATTATATTCATAATGGTTTTTATGTGTGATTTTTTATATTTTTTTAACGTACTTTTCATGTTAGTATCACATTAATTTTTTTATTTATCAGATATTCAACTTTTAAAATTGTACACTTGGACGATTAGATATGAATTTGTCTGTATGATATTTTTTTTAATATATGTGTATATATAAAAATAGAATAGTTTTTGGGTTTTTGAAATATTTTATTTTCTCATAAAATTATGCTGTTAAATGATTTTTTTAATTCTTTTAATATTTAACAAATGTTCAATGTTTTAAACCCTAAAAAGATATTGGAATTTGAAATGCCTTTATTATTAATTACATTGTAAAACAATACATTAAATATTCATCGTTGGCAATTGTTTTTTTTTTTTTTTCAAACTTTTACATTTTTATAGATAAATATGTTCAATATGTAGATACAATTCACATTCAAAAAATTTATTATCAATCAAATATATTGTATTTAAAAGGTTTTTTTCATAGTTTATAATATTTTTTATATTATTTAATCATATGATTTATAATTAAATTAATTATCTTTTATTTTAATTATTTATTGAAATTCTAAATTTTATGTAGTCACTAAAAATATCCTGAACCAATATTGTCTATAATCTAGCAAGTAAATTATCTATAATCTTAATACTATTGTATAAACTACAATTACGTTTATATCAAATAAACTAGAGATTCTCTATCACGTTCCATACAATAAACGTATCCGTTCGAGAAATAAATGTCACTTTTATTAAAATAAAAAACAATTCACAATTGCATTAAGGCGTTATCCCTAACAATGCTTTCACCATGGAGCCTGGGCAAGCATCTGGACTGGAACTCAAAACCGAGCTTCTTATTTTGCCATTTGAGAGCCTCAACCTCAGCCTCTAAACTTCCTATCAATGTTTTAACGTTCAAAGATGTCGCCTCAAGATTGATCATCTGTTCATCACCTTGAGCTCTTTCCATTCTCTCGTTTCCACAATCGAACAAAACTCACGTGAAAGGCGGACCTACTTTTGTAATCTATCGCGTAAAAATCCTACGGCCATGCCAAGATCTTGAAAGCTTTTAGGGTTTTCTCCCAAAGATTCAAAATGATGGAGAGCGTGGCAAATTCCGCAGATTTGATAGCATCGGCGATATTGATGATTTGAGTAAATCATTACAATAGCTAATTTCTTGCTAAGGCCCTTAATAAGACAGTCATGAAGAAACATTTTTGACTCACAGCAGCAGAGGTGGTAATATTTTGTTCGAAGATTTGTTGGTATCTCCGAGTCGAGAATTAGGCCGTCGCTTGGATCTTGAAATCCTCAAAACTCTTGACGTCTTTGAAATAAACCACGGATTCTCGAGTATACATTTATCTTCTAGAACGTTGCGATCAAAATGATCGATGTCGTTCTCGATTGACCCGTGTCAAGCTTACTATCGGATATTAATTTTTGCATTTTCTTGATTTGGTCTTCTATTTTCACTATTAAAACATTTTTACGATTTGTTTCTTGGACAATGTGCAGTTATATGATTAAAGAGTTACCCTAAATTTCATGTCTAAGACTTTCCACTTCTTGCTCTTTCTCCTCCAAAGTTTCCCAAGACGAACTCTTTTCATCTCTCGAGGACTTTCAAGTTCTTCACGCGCTTACTTTTTTCATCGTTGAGGACTTCTATTTCGTCCCTTGATATGATGCCTTTTTGATTTGATCAAGGCTTTCAAGTAGCCATTTGACATTTACATTCACCTTTTCTATATCTCTTACGGCGCAGAGAAAGGCAGTAAAAGAAACAATGTCAAGTTCATCCACCCTTTCCGATCCCGATCGTAGCTCTTTCACGATATTGACGATGCCAGAGATAATGTGTTTTCTCATCCAACTCGACGTCAAATAGCAGTCCTTAACAATATCACCGTAGATTACTAATTGTATGGCATTTTCGAAGACAGAATCGGACGAACCTGAGCAAAAGGAAGAAAAAATACGGACAGAGCAAAACAAGTTAGTAATTAACTAAAAGAGAGTTTTTGGACTTTAATTTGACTTTGACATATTTATGTAATAACTTTTTTTAATAGATAAAAAAAACAGAAGTTTCCTTACATTCCTATAGAACATTATATCTCAAAAAGTAAAAGACTTAGATAACTGAACAAAAATATCAAGAGAAACTTAATTACCATGGTAGCTAATGAACAAAGCATGGAATATAAGAATCTGCAAGGATTTGGTTAAGTACTAAAACTTTAATTGCTAGGTGATCGGGTATAAAACTGAAGAATTTACTTGAATCCCTTTTGCTCATCCGTTCTGCTCATTTTTGCTTCATTACTATAAGATATGTGCGTTTGCAGTGCATATTAGCACTAACAAACTATAAATCATGAAAAATAATTCATGAGGGAAATTAATGACAAGGATCTAATAATAATTATTAATCCTTGTCCGTGTTCTAATTAATTGTTCTACGTGCAACAGTAAATCTCTCATAAATTTGTCATTTTTCATTTCACTATTAAAAATATATATATATATATATATATATATATATATATATATATATATCTCACCATCAGCTTCTACTATAGGAAATTTTAAATCGAACTCCGATTAACGAAACAATTACCTTTAATTTGCACCGGCTTGATCAAATGGAAAATTTTTTTTTTTGAGCAATTGATCAAATGGAAAATTAGTATATCTCCTTTCAGTAATCTGTGGGTTATCGAAGAACCCCTCCATCCAGCACTCAACCCATGCCTCCCCAGAAGATAAGACGTTTTATACTCATTTACCCATTCGTCCACCAACAATATCGAGGTATCATGATTGGGCAAATGAACGCTGCAGAAGTTTATCGGAAGATGCTCGTTTTCTGGGCGTGCTAGTACTCTATCTGCACGCTCCATAACAGAAAACATAGCTTTCGACATCATCGTATAAGTCATTATACCGTGTTCTCTTTCTTGCATTGCTGTTTTAAGATTTAAATCACGAAAAGTTAAAAAATATTAGCCTTCAAGGGGAATAACGTGAAGATTTTCGTCAATTTGAATAGATTGCTTACCTTCTTGATTTCTTGGCACTATTTTCGCACGCCTGTTCAAGAATTAGAAATAATGGATCAGTTAAGTGAATTATCAATAACAGGAGAACCAGTTGAGAGATAATTTTAAGTAATAATGAGATTAAGCAGATCAGGATATGACGAACGGACACCGCGCGATATGTCAATAACCAGTATATAGCACATTTTTTACTTTTGAATAAGTTAAATTTGAAAAGTAAATTATTTGAGTAGATTTGCCAAATAGTAGTGTGGATTTCATCTAAGAAACAATTACTCCGGCGAAATAAATAATACAAGAACACGATTGAAACTCGTGACCATCGCTTTGAATATTGTATCATAATTATATAACTCTGCAAGAAGTTAAGAGCTTCAAACAAAACCTTCAAAAAATCACTTAATTTCACCAACCGGTAAGCTCTCGCATTAAATGTTTTCCGAACGAAAACGCTTGACTAACTAGTAAAACCCAATCCAACAAGGCAACAACAATAAATGCCAATGAACCAAATCCGGAACCGATGCAACATTATTCGGCCGCAATCAAATCGACAAACGAAAAAATTCTAGTTTCGTGCAAAGATAGGACTTAGGGTTTCAAATTGTTAAGGCGAAATTGCAATTTTAGCAATCCAACGACCTAGAAAAACTGTGGCTATACATATAATCCTTAGATCCCCAAGAAACTGATTGAAAACCACATGAAATTGCCTTCTAACTCAAATATTAAAGAACAAAAACTCAATGGCATCAACTGGCATAACAGAACACAGCACAAATTTGACATGCATCTACTCAAATATTTACAGATAACAAAATAAAGGTGGGCATGGATTCAAAACACCAAGAAACACATACAGAAAGAAGGGGATAAAAATCTCACTTGTTTATCCTTAGATTTAACAGTTTTAGGCGTTCTTGAAACACCCTTTTGCTTGTTTTCTAATTGCATTATATCCCTCTTCTTCTTCTTCTTTTTCTGCAAGAAGATAAAAAACCCACCAAAAAGAAGATATAGTCAAACAGTCCTTATACCTTCAACCAAACTAAAAAAAGAAAACACGTAAATATAAAGTAAAAAAATAAAAGAAAATAAACCATGGTTGGAGAATCTGTGGGGTTTGTATCTTCAGTTGGACAATATTCAGAAACATCACAGTTTTGGGTCTCAATCTCATGTAATTTTTCTTTAAGTTTCTTGTTTTCCATGACTGTTTGTGTATCTTTTCCTTCTCTTTTCACTAGAACAAAAGAATTTTTACAGAGTTAAACTTGGGCACATATAATTTTTTGATTATTTATATGTGTATGTGTGGTGAGAGAAAAGTGAGAGACACGGACAAGCCAGCTTAGCAATATATAGACAGCAAACGGGCCATACACCGGAAATATAGCGTTGGTCCTAAAATTATTATCTTTTTATCTTTTTTGTCCAAAGTAATTTTTTGATGGGTCCAGGTAAAGCCTCTTTATTGTAAATCGGCACACCAGAATTTTCAAAAAACTTCCAATTTACACCAAAATTTGTTCCTTTTTCATTTTTTCCACATTTTTTTAGTATTTTCAAAATTTTGAATTGTTCTTTTTAGTATTCATCTTAACTTTAATTTTTTTTTAATTCGTTGCGTAATGTTTACGTTCATCTGAGAGTGTGTGTCAGATGTAACTTCTTATGGCCAAATTCTGTGTTGACAATCTTTTTAGACGGTGTGGATGAAATGTGAAATGTGATTCATTGTGAGGGTGTAATGTGAAAACGGATATTTAGTTTTCATACATGTCTGAGGATAGTAGAAAATAGTAGTGGTAGTATGAAAATGAATAATTAATTTTCACACTTGTCTGAAGGTAGTAATGATAATACTAGAACGGGTGATTAATTTACATACCTGTCAAAAGGTAGTAGCGGAAATTGACAGGTCAAATTGTTGCTTTTTTTGTGTGCTGGATTTGTCTAGATAAGCAAGAATTTAATGATATTAGGTCGTCTCCAATCGAGACGCCAAATGCCAAAATAGAGATAAATTGGCCTCCAGTCAAGCGCTATTGTTTGCGCTAATTTTATGGGATGAACAGTGATGCGTCATTGTTGACGCAGCACTGCGCATCACTGTAGAGATAGCGTGAGTTTTTATATTTTTTTTCATTTTTTGTTTAATTTTATTATATTAGAATATGTTATAAAATGTATCTTTTTAAAGAGTTGTATATTTTTAAATAGATTATAATTTGTATGTATGATCTATTATTAATAAAAGTATTTAATATTACTAAATTTAATTTTGAACAGTAAATAAAATTATTTAAAAGACGATTAAGAGATAAAAACAAGAACTACATTACATTAACATAAAATCATAGAACATACATTATAAAATAAAGCAGATATTAATAAATAAAAACACATTAACTAATAAAAGACCATTCTTAATTAACTGGTAGATCGACTCAGGATCCTCCAATGTCTTTGAAAAATCGCCCAAAGAAGACGATGTATTAGGAGATCCCAAGTGTTGTTTTTGAGCCCTTTTCAGCAGAATCCTCTCTTGTTCATTTTCAAAATACTCCCGTAATTGGGGATTAGAAATAGAATTCAAATCTTTCAATAAAATTTTATTGTCTTCTTGTTGTTCAGCCACCTGTAGTCTCTTCATTTCAATTTCATAATTTTGTTGTCGATCCGTGGATTTATTTGTTAATAAAGCCATAAATTGTCGAGTTTCATCTTTCATCTCATTTGAAACTACTAAATTTTATCTACGAATGCCACATTTCTCTATTTATATCTTGTTATTAATTGTTTAAATTCTTTATTTAATATATTATTATAAATTAGTTATAATAAAAAAATATATTTTTAATCACTAAATATGAACTGATTATACTATGTTAAAAATTATTGGTTTTAATAAAATAGTTTTTGTATTGAAATAATAATGAATATTCAAGGTATATTCCTTTTAGTGCAAAATTTGAAGTAGATGGGTTGGAGATGGATTTTAAGTTTGGTGTAGAAATTGCACTATTTTAGTGCAAAAGCCGCACTAAAATAGAATTTTGGATTGGAGATGGCCTTAGGTGGAACACGTAATACTAAAATTATGCCGTTGCGTTAAATTTATTGAAGATTACAATATCACATATTTGAAAATTCAAATCGGATATTTTGGTAATATGTGTTATATCTTACCAACGAAGGTAACAATGAAAAACTTGAATAGTGGTTGAATAGTTAAAACTCTCAAGCTCGGACCAAATATGGGATTCGATTCACATCACCCTCTCCTACAGAATATGTATCAAAAAAAAAAAAAAACAAGGTTGCAAGGAAATCGAAAAACCATCTATTTAACTATTTTATTTCTCATCTCCTTGAAAATGAGCTCTTTTATTATTTATCAAGAACTAGTAATCCCGCACGTGCGTTGTACGTGCATTATTATTTCTAGTAAATATTTCAATAAGATATTTTTCTTAAAGGTAGTACATAGATGTCCATTTTGAGTGTTATATAGTTTGGAAAATTATCTCGTTGAACTAATTGTTGTCCTTTTATTGTAAGGTAATAAATTTCTATATTGATGAATATTTTATATTAAGTTATGATTTTGTCAATTTTTTCTGAAAGTATTTTCAATTATCGACAACATAGATCATCAAATTCGATTAAAAATATATATAGATATCGCAAATTGTTTGAGTTGCACACGTATTTGATGTCTTCCATATTATTTTCTTTTTTAATTGTTAACTTTAGTAAAATCAAACAAAAAGATTTTGGTGGATACATTAACTTATATTAAGTATTTTATCTTTATTTATAATAATGAATTTGAATAACATATTAATATTCTTTTTCAAAAGAATTTGGGGGTCAGATTTTCACCGAATTTGTTTTCCTTTTTCCCTTTGTTTCTATAAGAGGTGAGATGGTAAACACAAATAGAATCAATAAATTATAAAATACAAATAAATACGAGCATTAGATTATTTTTCACTATATTTCTGTCATTTAAAGTGACAAAATTTTATTTTCATAATTTTGTCCAAAGTAAATTTTTGATGGGTCCACGTAAAGTCTCTTTATTGTAAATTGGCACCAAAGTTTTCAAAAAACTTCCAATTTACGCCAATATTTGTTCTTTTTTCATTTATTCCATTTTTTTTAGTATTTACAAAATTTTGAATTGTTCTTTTTGTGAGAGATGGCCTAAATTTGAAATAGATTATATATTTTTGCAATTCATCTTAAGTTTAATTTTGTTTTTTTAATTCGTTGCGTAATGTTTACATTCATATGAGCATGTGTGCCAGTTGTAACTTCTTATGGCCAAATTTGTGTTGACAATCATTTTAGATTGTGTGGATGAAATGTGAAATGTGATTCTGTGTGAGGGTCTAATGTGAAAACGAATATTTAATTTTCATACGTGTCTGAAGATAGTAGTGTAGTATGAAAACGAATAATTGGTTTTCACACGTGTCTGAAGGTATTAGTGGTAATATGAGAACGACTAATTAATTTTCATACCTGTCAAAAAGGTAATAGCGGAAATTGACAGTTCAAATCACTGTTTTTTCTGTGTGCTAGATTTGTCAAGATAAGCAGGAATTTAATGATATTAGGTGGAACACGTAATACTAAAATCATGCCGTTGCGCTTAATTTACTGAAGATTACAATATCACTTATTTCAAAATTCAAATCGGATATTTTAGTAATATATGTTATCCTACCTTACCAACTTGTTGCTTGTGGTGTTTGGTTTTCTCAGAAAATGGACAGAATAACGAGACAGAATAAAAGTCGAGACGAGAATTAGATTCTCTATCCGAAGTTCTGAGATTTTAAAAAACAATTTCCAGAACCGAATCATAGAGAAAAAAAATCTCCATCCCAAACTTCGGTACGGAGGTTCGGTTCTAATGGGATGGTACGGAACAGTATGGATCGGGATGGAGAAACGGAGATTAATCATAAGTAAAACGCACAAAAAAAAGAAAAAAATTAAAAAAAGCGAATGTAAAAATTACCAAACAATTATATTAATTATTTTTTTAGTACATCCCAAAATATATTATTGGCCTTATTGTTGTCTGAAATACTGAAGTAAGACTCAAAATAATAAATAAATTAAAATCTGATTTCACCATGCAACCAATCAACAACAAAATACAACAAACAAATTAATGTAGGTGCCAACATTGTGAATGTCCTAAAATGTCAAATCCACCAAATTACATGATAAGTAATTTATTAAATAAACAAATTCAAATCTTATGAAGTAAAATTGACGTAACAAATAACCAAATAATGTGAAGCCCTCGATTGTTATTCAAGCATGTACTTATTTCACGTATCGTCTCTGTACTATTTAACTATTTTACCATGTCACTTTGACGGGTAAATATTAATGATAAATATATTTCGCATTTAATTTCTTTTATTTATTACTTGTGATCATAATTATTTATTACTCATACTTCGCATTAATGATCACTTGATCGATCATCATTATTATTATTTGTGTATCTATTAGTCATCTTAGAATTTTAAGAGACTATTTATTTTAGAAACTTATACCTTATAGAATTAAGAATTTGATTTAGAATAAGTGACCATGAGACTTATAAGTGATCAAGGAAATCACTAATTATTTGGATACTGATATTATTATTCTATTATCATTAATTTTTGGACCAAAAAAAATGGATACCACATATATAATAGAGGTGGACGGCCAAGTGGTGATTTTTGGTGTAGAAATACCTTCCAACTCTTGTACACATACACCTTATGTATTCATCTTGTGTATTATTACACCATTAACTCAAACCTTATACAGAATATCTTATACACCAATTCTTTATTATAAAATCATCCAACATGTTGGAGGCTTCCCAACACCCCATGGCAACATTCTTCTCAATCTTTTCAAGCTCCATCCTCCAAACCACACCTTGACCAAAGTCTTTGTCCCTCATGCAAACTACAACTTTCAAGCCTTAGAACAAAACAAAATTTTGTCTCCCTCCTCTATTGTAGAATCGGCCATATGGCCATTTTGAACAAGAATTCCTTGTTCATTTCACCAATATTTCACTCCCTCTAATTGCAAATTACCTCCTTCTCTCTAAAAGAAAAATCCTCCTAATTCTATCTTCTTCTTTTCTTCTTCTTATCATCATCTACCTTCTATACTTAACCAAAAACAAGAAATCTCCTCCCTCTATCCCTTGAATTCGAACCAAACCATACCAACAAGGTAATAAATTGTGTTCTAAAAATCATCTTGTTTTAACCTAAATTTGATTTTTGGTTTGAGGTATACTTAGAAGACTTGGAAGATACTAAGAGTCTTACCATCATCCTGAAAATGATTTCAAGACTTTTAAGATTTTGAAGAGAATTTGGACTATAAGGTAAGAAATGGGATTTTTAGTACATTTTCTTCTTCTCTTCTATTTTCCAAAAATTTGATACTCCATTTTCATTTTTGGACTTTTAGGGGCTGACCTTAAGAGTTGGTTTAAGAGTAAGCAAGGAGACCCATTTTGAGACTTCTACTAGTCTCATTTCCTCTACTACACTAGGGAGTGTAGTTTTACCAATCTTCTTCACCTCCTCCTTCTTTCCTTAAATTTTTAACCTCATTTCCTAACTCCTACATTTTTTTTGGTATTCCTTGACCTAGGGGGCTGACCTAAGTCACTTCTCTTTCAAGAGTGATTTATTTCATCTTTCACCAACAAGTTCATTTTTAAAGTGGGTGGAAAAAAATTCCAACTTCTAGGTGTTTTTACTTAAAATGCATGTAGTATTTTGATATTGAGCACTTGAGATATATATATATATATATATATATATATATATGTTATGTATTGCATGTTAATTTCTTGCATCAAGTTGAAAATTTCTCAAATATGGTTCAAAATGCTATTTGTTGAAAAATAGGTGCATACATGTACACTTTATTCTGATATTTGATGAATTCTTGTGTGAAATGGACTTGTATATGTATGACCCTTGAAATCCATATTTTGTATGATTTATAACTTGGACAAGTCGAGCATAATTGATTAAATTTCAATTTTTGGACTTAAAATGCGAAAATGGAAAGTTAGTGGACTTAATTGCAAGAAAATAAAACTGAAGGGACCCCCTCTGTAATTTTTGAGTTTTGGAACTGTACTCAGGTTGAAAAATGATGTTTGGACATTTTAATAAAGTTTTAAGAGTTTTTAGATAAATAAAATCAACCTTAAAAGCCCAAGGACTAGATTGTAAAATTTTAGAAGTTTAAGGGCTATATTGCAATTTTCGAAACTGTACCAGACCCTATTTTTAAAATTTGAAATTTTAACTCTTAAGGGACTGGAAATAACATATTTTAAATGTATTCCAAAAATCCAAGTGTTTAGAGCTTGGAAAGTAATTTTATAAAAATTGAGGGATCAAATCGTAAAAGATTAAAATTGAGGACCAAAATGAAATTACAAGGACTTATGCAGTCCATGCACCTGGAAATACTAATTTAACTATAACATAATTATATTTTGGACCCAAGGTTCAAATTTCATAACAATTGGACCCCTAAAAGCCTTAAAGGCAATTATTTTAAAATGGGACAAAAATGAGATTTTCAAAAGTTAAGGGACCTATACTTAATATCCCACTAACCTTAGTGACATCTTCCAACTGGAATCACATTAAAAGCCCTTCCGGTTTGTGAGTTTCGATTATTTTAAACTTAGGGCCCGAAATGACAATTTTTGACAAATTTGGGGCCAATGTGAGAATTTTATAAAAACTCCACCTCAAAACTTTAAAAACCCTGAATCTCTGAACGATTTAGAGAATTTAGGAACTGACCTCATAATGTTTCAAGGTTGGAACATTTACTTATTCACTTTTTAACCCCAAGAGTATTGGTTTTCACTAAATGAGGCTAATTGTAAATTTTCTTTTTAACAAGGACCTAACTCAAATTATTTTTTTCTTTTAAAGAAACAACCCTGGACCCACTGACTTTTAATAACTAATTAAAAGATTTTATTTTCTTAAAACCCCTTGACTTGTCGGATCGTCTTGACCGATTAATACCCGATCGCGGGGCGACTTCCTCGTCTTGCGTTTCGAATCTATAACGGGACTTATGTTCCACCTAATCTTTCAAGATATCGAAGATTGCTTATCCTCCCGATAATCATCTTCATCCAAATAACTCCACCAACGCCATAATTGCCACTCGCGATTTTCGAAACTTTTCCTGAACTGCTTCCCTGAATCAATAATACTCGACTTCATGGTTGACTACCTGAACTTATATTTACTTTCCTGCCTGAGTCAACTTGGTGTGTCAAGCTCACAGTTGGAATGGATACGTAGGGGATGGAACCGGGCATCTCGACTGCTATTCCACTCTCCGGGCCCATCGTCCTAATCCCGCAACTGAGGGACGGTGTTTGTCCAAGGGAAGCGGGTCATAGTACTTGAGGTATAATCATGATTATGACAAATCCGAGCCTTGCTAGCTCCACTGTGAATTTTGTCTTTGCCTATGGAGCGATAAGGTGACAGTCTTGGACCATCTTGCTCGGGAGTTACAAGGAATAACGAAGGAATCATTGTCGATCGATCCACACGATTTTGGAGTTAATCGGACCCATTTGGTTGGCGCTACAAATCCGACGAATCGCTACTTGTATTGCATTGGTTGGCGTTACAAACAAGAATCGCTACTTGTCTTGCATAGGATTGGCGCTATAAACCGCACGCAATCCTCCTGTCTTGCTTGAATCACATAGTGCCTGTGTGACCACGAATCGTATTCTTAAAAGCGTATAAGTATATTACTTAAATATATTTATCACGACGCTTGTGGCTCGTGTGTGTGAAATCATGCATCATATCTCACGTGTTTTCATACAAGCGATTTTCTCGCATTAACTATATATATCCCCACACTTGCACACGATCACCCCATCCATTGAGATTTCTGTCTCATCCCCTCATGTTTTCTAACCTTTAGAAGAGGACTTTGTTGAAGATGTTGAACCTACCATGGACTGAATTCCCGTGCTCCGCCTGTTGGACTTACTTTCTATTGTTATCAATGTTGCTGGACTTCTTTCTTTTATTTTACTGCTGTTGGACTCTTTTTGTTCTCTTTGCCATTCTGGACTGTAACTTAAGGGCATAGGACCCTTTGACACTTAAGTTGGTGATATGATGTGTATTTTATTTCCTAGTTCTGGACTGTAAGTTATTTGGATGTTGTTGTGATGTATTTGTAACCGTACCGTACTTGTAGTTTTCCGCTGCTTTAGACTCTGTTTCACTTGGGATTGTTGTATCATTTTTATAGACTGTTGGGTTTATTTCTGTTTAAGTGGTTGATCGTCGTTGTGTCGCGTTTGGGGCGTGACAAACAAGTTGTTTACATATAATAAGATCTCAATCTCAAATATTATGATAATAATTAATTAAAATATATTACCAAGTCCAAATCATATTAATCTCAATAATGAATTGTAAAGTCATATATATTCTAATAATCATCCTAACTTAATAAATAATTAAATATTACTAAATTAAATGACATAAATTATTAGAAACATAATACAATAATTATTTCAAATAAAGTTTTAGGTTTATTGAGTGTAGGGTATCACAATATCAAAATATAAATAAGTTAAAAATAATACATATGTATGTAATAAAAATTTCTTAAAAATCGGTTCTAGTTTGGATCTTCGGTTGGTACGAATCGGTATGTTCGATCTGAGATTTTAAAAATCTCCAAAACCGCACAGAAAAATTTTCGGGATGGTTGGTTCGTAGAAAGTCAAAAATCAACCGATATTTTCGGATTCGGATATTTTTCGGTTTGGATATCGGTTCGATTAGGTAATCTCTAAGTCCCGTGTCTGTCCTACTATCAAGCGGAGGATGAAATTGCCCTGTACAAAAAGTGCTAATGGTTCGGGGCAATCATCTCTAAGATACACCGACTTTCAAGTTCGACTTAGCAACACTTGCAAAAGTCGAACTTACAGCGAACAAAACTGTGTTTAAAAAGAAAGGAAGAGATGAGACAATGTGCTGATTGAATACAAATTTTCTGGTATGTAAAATGATCATCCATAGGTCCGTTTATTTATAGATTTGGATGCTCTTTAAGAACAGGTGCATCCTTTGGTCTGAATCGATCTGGATTATTGGATCGTGCCTTCTGATCAATAGGCACAATCTGATGGTCCAGATCACATTTCTTCCGAAGGTACACAAGTTTTTGCACGCACCATGCACACTGAACAGATGCGTCCAATCAGCGGCACTACATGCCACGTGGCGCCATCTGGACGACTCCACAAAGTTACTGTCATCTGATTTGCACTGCCACGTCACCGAGCCACTGGACTGAACCCTGATTCGATTTTTCAAAACTTTAAGGCTCCTCGTGAGGATGCGAAGTGCAAAGTGCGCCTCTAAAGCGCCCAATGCGACTATGTGTGGCCCGGGCCCAGCTCGGTCTCGGACGGTGCTCCGCACCATCCTCAGTGCTATTTGAGTTAGGCAAAGGCTAGTCAAAATTGACTTGGTCCACTAGGGTGTACCATAAGAAGCTCCACATGATTACTTCTTATTAATGATGAAGCTCTATATAAACTAGTCAAACATTTAATATGTTTTCTATGTGGAGTATGACTTTCCATATTCCCACTCTTTTATATTCTATATATAAAAGGCATTTAAGTAGCTAAATTTATGCATTAATTTCTCATTCACCTGAAATTAGTTTTGAGAAATTCAAAATGTCAAATTCATCTACCCACAATGTAGATTAAGATTATATCATTTATATTCCAAAACTAACAAATGGTCTTACTTAAATAACTGGTCAAAATCAGGTCAAAACCCATTTTTTATAAATCAATTTCCAACACGAAGGTAGCAAGGAAAGACTTGAATAGTGGTCGAATAGTTAAGGCTTTCAAGCTCAGACCAAATATATGGGGTTCGATTCACATCACCCCCTCCTTCCAGGATATGTAACAAACAAGAAAAAAAACACCAATGTTGCCGAAAAACCATCTATTTTCTTTCTCTTCTCCTTGAAAAAGAGCTCTTTTATTATTTTTTTTCAAGAATTATAGAAATAGTGCATATTATTGGGAAGGAAATAATACTATCGAGTTGGTACAAAAAAAAAGGAACAAAAATGCCAAAGTGCCTCTTATTACTTGAATAGTGTGTCGATTTATTGACAATTTCTTGATGTAAATCACAATAGAAATATTTTATTAATTTTTTAAGGGTAACATACACTTTACCTACTTGAACTATTGATTTTTCAAGTACCCTCTTCTATTAATAAAACCTGCAATTGAAGCTAATAAAAAATATAACATTATTATTTTTAATAAAGTATATTAATGTAATGGAAAAATGATTAGTTTGTTGTTGTTGTAAAATATATTAATTTAATAATAACTTTCGATTAAGACAAACTAAAATATGAAACGTAAGTGATGCTTTCTAAAACATACATAAGATAAGAGTGATATAAATTTATGTGGTAATTGCTTCAATTTAATGTGTCCTTTTTATTTTGTTAAAATTATTTGTTATTTATTTATTTTGAATTTAACTAAAGGTTAATTCATTTAATAAAGTTGGTGTTAAATAAAAATTAACGTCAATTATTTGATATCGATTATCAAGGAGCATTATCGAGTTTTTTTTTGGACCTACATGCACACCTTATATTATAGATATATTTATAAACATTAAATAATATCAAATAATTTGATCCTAAACTCTAATATTCACTATTGAAGAAATATATATATATATATATATATATATATTTATATATAATCATATTTATTCATTTTTATTTAATTTTTAGATTTATATATTTAGTAAAATTATAGTTATGTAAAGTATGAGATTTAATGCTTTATTTTGTTCAAGGGTGTCTTTGCCCACCAATATAATTAATTTTATTGGTCTAGAGAGGTGATTAAGAATTTTAATAGTAGATGGGTTATTTGATGCAAAATCAATAATATAAGGGGGTGAAATGTATTTAGTCCTTATTTTAAGTATAGATATATTAATTAAAATATCCAACCACCATTGATAACATTAATACCCAAGGAATGAAAAAAAAAAAATGGCCATAGCAATATTGAAATTTGATCATCTACATCAAATATAAGTTGAATCATTCAGTCCATCATACAGAGCTGACATATGTAACAAATGAGAAATGAATTATTGCAAGGTTGATGTTATAAATACCTACCTTTGATAGAGTCATAACATTCAAAACAAGGTTAATTGAATTTAATTTAAAAAAAAAATTATTTTATTGTTATTATTATTTACTTTATCCAACCTTATAAATGAAAGTATACTTATCAATTATTTTTTATTTAATTGATATTCTATACTTTTATGCAAAATAATTTTTTTATTGCCGGACTTATAAGTCAATAAAACATAAACTAGTCTAGAAATCTCTGTTAATTAAATACGGGATGAGAATAATTCGTTATTTAATATGCCGAGTATATTATGAATTTTTTAAAGATACGGTAAACAAATCGGCAAAAAATATGAAAATATTTAATATGGGGACTCATAGACGTATATAGTATAATACATATATAAAATAATTATTCGGAAGTAATAATAACCTATTTTAACATTATTATTATATGGGTTATAATTTATACTTATATTTAGATTCTATAAAAAATAATTTCAGATACTTTATTAACTAACTTAAAAGTATAAGATAAAATAATAATTATTTAATAAAATTTAGTATATTTTTAAGTGAATTTTATTTATAATTAATTATATAAAACTCAATATATTGTTATAATCCTATATTAAATTATAAATTAACATAAAGTCGAGATAATAAGTGAATAATAATTAATATATTTATATATTATTAATATTCTTATTTATTTATTTTATAATATTTTTATTATACTTATAAATAAATTTTGAAAGATTTTTAGATTTATTTAATTATTATAAAAATATTAAAATAAAGTATTATTCATGTGAAGCCCTCGATTTTTATTCGAACATGTACTTGTTTCACGTATCGTCCTTGTATTAATTTGACTATTTTACCGCGTCGCTTTGTACGGGTAAATATTAATTTTGCATTTAATTTCTTTTATCTATTACTTGTAATCATAATTATTTATTAATTCTATTTCACATTAATGATCACTTGATCGATCATCATTTGTGTATCTATTAGTCACCTTAGAATTTTAAGAGACTATTTATTTTAGAGATTTATACCTTATAGAATTAAGAATTCGATTTAGAATAAGTGATCATGAGACTTATAAATGATCAAGGAAATCACTAATTATTTTGGAGATTGATATTATTCATCTATTATCATCAAATTTGGGAAAAAAATATATGGAATTACCACAAATACCCTTAAGGGGGACGACCATGATGGGAATTTTAGGGTAGAAATATCTCCCAACTCTTGTACACATACATGATACACATTATGTATTCATCTTGTGTATTACTACACCATTAATTCAAACCTACATCTTAGATTAATCTACCAATTCCCCACCTCAATAATTATCAAACAAAAGTGATTCCCCCCTAAACTTATCATTTTGGCTAATTGTCCCTAGTAAAGTTGCCTATTACTATTTTATGCCTTAATTCCCCAATTATTAACCTCACAAATCATTTAATCAAAATAAAACAAAAATTTATCTCCTTTCCCTTTCATAGTGGACGGCCAAAATATTTATCTAACAATAATAATTAATTCATCGGCGTATTGTGGACTTGAAGGGTGCACAATTTGTTGAATCCACCTCATGTGGGTTATGTTGGGTAGACAAGAAATATTTAATATTGGTTGGCAAAGTTTGAATGAAAGATTGCAGCATGATATTTTTGATTACTTTTGTCAAAAAGGTGCTGCAAATATTGGAAATGTTTGAAGGAAAGAAAAGGTGGCAAATTTGGATACAAATTTTTGCTTGGAATTTTGTCATTTTGCTCATTCACTTTGCCTATAAATAGGCAACATACGGAGTGCAAATACACACCAACAAGAAGCAATTTAACAATTGCTAGAAAGAGAAAAATAGAGAGTAGAGAGATTTCTATAAGTGTGTGTTTTTGAGTGAAGAAAAGGGAAAAATTAGTAGTAATTTTTCATTCTCACCCAAAATAGCATTCCTATTTTCTCGGGTATTCCAAGTTGAGTAACTTGAGATAATTTGTGTATCCCCTATTTTTAGGGAGAAATATTGTAAGCCTACTATACATTTAGTGGAGAATTTATCTGGACTACGGTCTCGTGGTTTTTCCCAATTTGGGTTTTCCACGTAAAAATTCTTGTGTCCTATTTTTTATCGTCTTGCACTATTATTTGGTATTCTGGTTTGGTTCCCATTTTTAATCCAGCTAGGTGGGAAAAGATTTTACTATTTCCGTTGTGCCAGTGTCATTTATTTTGACACTCTTTCCCAACAAGTGGTATCAGAGCCACGTTGTTGCGGATTAAAAAATGGAGAAATCGACATCTGTTGGTGGGATGTTCAAACTCAACGGATCCAACTACAATATTTGGAAACCAAGTATGTTGGATCTTCTCTACTGCAAAGATCTTTATTTGCCATTGAAAGGTGATACTGCCAAACCAAAAGATACAAGCAATGACGAGTGGAAAATCCTACACATAAAAACCGTAGGATATATCCGGCGCGTTTCTTGAGCATAGCATTTTCCATCATTTTTCTAATGAGGAAAAGGCTGATGTTCTCAATGGAAAAATATTGAAACTATGTTTGAGAGGAAAAATGCCTTGAACAAAGCTTCTATTATCGAAAAATTGTTCGACTCGGATATACGGAAGGTGCGAATATGACGGAGCACCTAAATGCATATCAGTGCGATAAATTAATCTACCACTATGAAAATATCCCTTGATGATGAAGTGATTGCTTTATTCGCCACCATTTCGTTACAGCGGTTGGGACACGCTTGTGGTGTCAGTCAGTAACTCAACCCCGAATGGTGAACTGACTATGCAGATGGTCAAAGATTGTCTTCTTAATGAAGAGTCCAGAAGAAAGGAGTTAGAATATTCTTCTGAGTCAAAAGCCTTAGTAGCTGAAAATGACAAACGGGGAAGGAGCAAGTTTAGAGGTTCTCAAAATAAAAGAGACAAATCCAGGGGGAGGTCCAAATCCAAGAAAGACTTCAAATGTCATTATTGTGGTGGTCCAAATCATTATGAGAGAGATTGCAGAAAGAAGAAAAGAGATCAAAAGAATGGAAATAATGAAAATAAGATCGATGACAAAGATACTACCGCCGCTGCAGTTGATGGCGATGTTGTCATCATTTGTGATGATGCTTGTATCAGTTCTGCATGCCAGCAGACGGACTGGATTATTGATTCAGGTGCTTCATATCATATCACACCTCATCGTGATATGTTCACATCATACACCGGTGGTAGCTTTGGCAAAGTTAGAATGGCCAACCATGGTGTGACGGAGGTCGTTGGCATAGGTAACATCATATTGAACACTGATACAGGAAGCAGACTCGTGCTCAAGGATGTCAGACATATTCCTGACATTCGGCTAAATATTATTTCCACCGCAAGCTTGGCGATCTTTGGCTATGGCAATCACTTTGGTGAAGAAAATGGAAGCTCACCAAAGGCTCTCTTATTGTCGCTAAGGGACAGAAGCAGAATTCTCTGTACCTGATGTAGGCCAGATTATCCAATGGAGAGGTGAATGCCATTGATAAAAGTTCCTCCATTGAGCTATGGCATAAAAGGCTCGGACATCTAAGTCAGAAGGGTTTGGAAGTTCTGACTAGAAAGAAACTTCTCCCAGAGGTAACTAGTATGCCCTTACAAACTTGTGTTGACTGTTTAATTGGAAAACAACACAGAGTTGCTTTCAAGAGTTTTTCACCTTCAAGAAAATCTCATCCTTTAGATTTGGTGCATACTGATTTGTGCTACATGAAAGATAGAAGTCTTGGTGGTGCAATATATTTTGTCACATTCATTGACGATTTCTCTAGAAAAGTCTGGTGTTTTGCTTTGAAATCTAAAGATCAAGTTCTGGGTATCTTTAAGAATTTTCAAGCAAGTGTTGAAAGAGAAACAGAGGAAAGAAGGTCAAGCGAGTTCGTCTTGACAATGGTGGTGAATACGGGGTCCATTTGAGCAACATTGCGGGGATCATGGAATCAAGCTTGAGAAGAGTGTTCCAAAAACTCCTCAACATAATGGTGTAGCGAAAGGATGAACAAGGACAATTTGTGAACGAGTCAAATGTATGCTATCACATTCCAATCGCCCAAATCCTTTTGGGGTGAAGCAATGAGGACTGCAGTTGATCTAATCAACCTTTCTCCATCAGCTCCTGCGGGTGGCGACATTCCGGATAGAGTTTGATTTGGAAAAGATGTTTCCTACAAACACTTGAGAGTGTTTGGTCGTCAGGAGGCGTTTGTGCACATTCCAAAAGATGAACGATCCAAGCTTGATGACAAGACCAAGTCATGCATCTTCTTGGGCTATGGCCATGAAGAATTCGGCTATAGGTTATGGGATCGATCAAGAAGAAAGTTATCGAAGCGGGGAAGTTGTATTCTTGAGGATCGACAATTGAAGATGCCAAAGCAGTTGAAAAATCTGAATTAAATAAATATGTTCGATGACGTAGATCCGGTTTCTTCTCCTAGAAATAAGAATCACTGGGGAGGTGTGCAAGAGCAACACTGATGAAAATGGCGCGGATATCCTTGACAAAGTCTTTACCAAGAGATAAGTTTGAAGCTTGCGGAACCAAAGCTGTCTGGTTGAATTCCCACATAAGGTGGAGGGGGAGAATTGTTGAATCCACCTCATGTAGGTTATGTTGGGTAGGCAATAAATATTTAATATTGGTTGGCAAAGTTTGAATGAAAGATTGCAGCATGATATTTTTGATTACTTTTGTCAAAAAGGTGCTGCAAATATTGGAAAGGTTTGAAGGAAAGAAAAGGTGGCAAATTTGGATACAAATTCTTGCTTGGAATTTTGTCATTTTGCTCATTCACTTTGCCTATAAATAGGCAACATACGGGAGTGCAAATACACACCAACAAGAAGCAATTTAACAATTGCTAGAAAGAGAGAAAAATAAAGAGTAGAGAGATTTCTATAAGTGTGTGTTTTTGAGTGAAGAAAAGGGAGAAAAATTAGTAGTAATTTTTCATTCTCACCCAAAATAGCATTCCTATTTTCTCGGGTATTCCAAGTTGAGTAACTTGAGATAATTTGTGTATCCCCTATTTTTAGGGAGAAATATTGTAAGCCTACTATACATTTAGTGGAGAATTTATCTGGACTACGGTCTCGTGGTTTTTCCCAATTTGGGTTTTCCACGTAAAAATTCTTGTGTCCTATTTTTTATCGTCTTGCACTATTATTTGGTATTCTGGTTTGGTCCCCATTTTTAATCCAGCTAGGTGGGAAAAGATTTTACTATTTCCGCTGTGCCAGTGTCATTTATTTTGGCACTCTTTCCCAACACAATTCTTCTTAGGGATGGCACTCTATTCCGAACCCGATGGAGGATCTAATACCCGACCATAATGGAGGAGGGTATGAAAGGTACTTTTGTACCCGATTAAATCAATGGGTACATGGGTATGGGTATTCTCGGGTATGGATATGGAGGTGGGTCTAGGTACATCCTACCCATATCCTATCCGATACCCGATCAAAATAATATTATACAATATATATTTATTCATACATATCTATAGTTTTTTTTTCTCAAATTCCAATCAAAATCCACTACACATGTGCTTTGTCTTTTCTAATATTTTATTATTTTTCTATAATATTTAATTTTCTAATTTTTATCTTTATTCTTTTTTCTTGTTTTTCTCTTAATAATTTAGTAAATATCCATAGCTTCATTGAAATAATTGAAATTTGAGAAAATACAACTTTAAGTGGTAATAGGGTATGACTAGGGTATAAACACCCGATCATCCGATGGGTATGGGGATGAGTATGAAAATCAAATACCCGATGGTTATAGGCATGGGTATAAAAATTGAATACCCGATCAATGAGAATGGGGATGGAGGATATAAAATCCTACCAAAATCTTACCATTACCATCCATACTTCTTGTAAAATAACTGGACCAGGCCTAAATTTCAGTTTGGATATAATTTTCTTGCCAATTATGTTTACTCGGTGCTCAACAGAAATCTCTACAATGCAACAAATAATGTCACAAATGCTACAAACTTATACAAAAATAATCAGAAGCACGAGTCATGCTTGTACTTTGACACTATCTATATGTGTTGGAAATACGGCGTCACGGGAATGTTTTGGGAAATTAAAAATTTCCGGCTTTTCGATCAAATCGGAAGAAAAATGAAAGCAAGTGATATCAAAAATCAAGATCTGAATACAGAAACGCCAAATTATGCGAATTACATTTATTATAACTAAAACAAGAAAAGAAAATTTACCTTTTTCGACGATTATTTTTTTCTTGGTTTGTTAATTCTTTGAATGACATCACGATCTTTCAGTTTAATTATCTCTATTAATGGCAATGTGCGGCGCCCAAATAATATTATAAGTTTCTAACTACGATGTTTTTTATTTATAGCATTACAGCAGTCTCTCAGAGTATGGTCAATCTCCAACCATATGCAACTCTGTAAATCTATTGAAAGTTTGACTCTTATACAACTATCCGATATAATTATCAAAATTTTATATCATAAATATCATATATTTAATTAATTTATAGTATATTCATTTATCGATATTTCCATAATTAATCAAATTCGATATAATTGCCCAAATTATGAAAAATTATTTTCATAAACCCCTAAGAACCAAATATATTATTTATAAGATGTTTATGTTTGGAAGGCAAATCGTAGACCATAGACTTATAAAAGCTATAATAAATTGAATAAATGGATACACTTTAATTAATTTATTCGACTTACTAATTTCGATATGATTCCACTAAAAATCTTGCACTTTCATATTTATAAAATTTAGGGTGGGGGGGGACTCAAGATCACCGAATCCAAATGAAATCCGGACCGAATATGTTCGAATCGAAAATGTCAATTGACTTTTTAATTTCTCCGAACCAACGGTTTTGGATATTTTTAGATATTAAATCGATGAATCGAAATAAGAACCGATTTTAAAGAATTTTTTAAATATTTATAGTATACATATATATTGTATTTATCTTCATGTTGAATTAAGTATACAATTAATAATTTATAAAAAAAAACATAATACTATAATAATTAACTATTTAAAAATCAAACAAAGCCTTCCAAAAAACAAAACAAACAATTAAAATGGATTAAAGTATTTATGGGTTAATAAGTTTAGGCCCATGTAGTGTAAAAATGATAATTAAATGAAGAAGGTATTATTAACTGACATGGGCTAAAATTAAATTTAGTATTTTAAAAAACTTAAAACATAATACTATAATGAATTTACTTATTTAAAAACACTAATAATTATTAATAGATTAAAGTATTTATAGATGAATAATTATAGGGCCATTATTTTTTTATTAATTGCCATTTAATTTAATAATTTAATGTGGATTATTCTTTTTGTTCTTTTTAAAGTATGAATAATCTTCGATTTTTCGATCATCTGTTCTAGACCAAATCGGCCCACTAGAATCGGATATTCGTACCAAATTGTTCAAATTTGGGACGATATGGTACAAATATTTCGTTTATCTACAGTACGGTTCCAGATATCAATTTTTGAAATATCCAAATTTCGTTACGGTTCTGGATACTTTTAAATATCAGAACCGTATCGTACCATGCGCATCCCTATATAAATTAGTATCTTACTTTACAATATCTCCTACGAAAAAAAAAGAATATATTACTTTATTTAATTTGAGCAATCCATTGATATAATCATTGCATATATATTAATCATTCATAGACAACTCGTAATCGAAGCTGCATAATATCTATTAACCTTTTCAATTGCGTATAGCTCTCATTTATTATTAATTCACCAGAGAGTTGTTAATTTTTAATCAAATTACAAATTAGATATCATAAACCACTCAGTTCTAGAACCAACAAATCGATAGTTGTCTTTAAGCTTTTAAGGCATGAAGGATCAAATTTCATACAAGTGAATCAATATTTCCACCATTTATTTCAAATATAATTCTTAAATGCAAGTGTTATGAATGCGATCAAATAAGCTTTAATCGAGTAAATTATCTACAATCTTAATACTATTGTATAAACTAAGATTATGTTTATATCAAATAAACTAGAGATTCTCTATGACATTCCATACAATAAACATATGCGTTTGAGAAATAAATGTCAACTTTTATTAAAATAAAAAACAATTCACAATTACATTAAGGGCATTATCACTAACAATATGTTCACATGATGTACATACTTTCACCATGGAGCCTAGGCAAACATCTTGGAACTCGAAATCGAGCTTCTTATTTTTCCATTTGAGAGCCTCAACCTCAGCCTCTACACTTCCTATCAACGTTTTAACGTTCAAAGATGTCGCCTCAAGATTGCTCATCTATTCATCAGCTTCAGCTCTTTTTATTCTCTGCGTTTCTACAATCGAACAAAACTCACGTGAAAGGCCGACTAACTTTTGTAACCTATCGAGTAAAAATCCAACGGCCATGCCAAGATCTTCGAAAGCTTTTATGGTTTTCTCCCAGCATTCAAAATGATGAAAAGACGTGGCAAGGTCCGCAGATTTGATAGCGTCGGCTATATTGATTTTAAATCATTACAACAACTAATTTATGCTAAGGCCTTAATAAGACATCATGAAGAAACATTTTTGATCAGATCGAGAGGTGGTAATATTTTGTTCGAATATTTGTTGGTATCTCCGAGTCGAGAATTAGCCGCCCACTTGGATCTTGAAATCCTCAAAACTCTTGACGCCTTTGAAATAAACCACCGATTTCGAGTATCTCGTTATCTTCTAGAATGTTGCGATCAAAATGATCGCAACGTTTATAAATGGAATAGCTTACTTTTTCTAAGACTTTCCACTTTTTGCTCTTTCTCCTCCAAAGTTTCCCAGCACGAACTCTTTTCATCTCTGAGGACCTTCAAGTTCTTCACACGCTTACTTTTTTCATCGTTGAGGACTTCTATTTCGTCCCTTGATATGATGCCTTTTTGATTTGATCAAGGCTTTCAAGTAGCCATTTGACATTTACATTCAACTTTTCTATATCTCTTACGTCGCCGAGAAAGGCTGTAAAGAAACAATGTCAAGTTCATCCACCCTTTCCGATCGTAGCTCTTTCACGATATTGACGATACCAGAGATAATGTGTTTTCTCATCCAACTCGACGTCAAATAGCAGTCCTTAACAACAATATCACCGTAGATTACTAAGTGTATGGCATTTTCGAAGACAGAATCGAACGAACCTGAGCAAAAGGAAGAAAAAATACGAACAAAGCTAAACAAGTTAGTAATTAACTAAAAGAGAGTTTTTGGACTTTAATTTGAGTTTGATCTATTTATGTAATAACTTTTTTTAATAGAAAAAAAAAACAGAAGTTTCCTTACATTCCTACAGAACATTATATCTCAAAAAGTAAAAGACTTAGATAACTGAACAAAAATATCAAGAGAAACTTAATTACCATGGTAGGTAATAGGGCTGCAAATAAACCAAGCCGCTCGTGAGCTATTCGGAGCTCGATTCGATAAAAGCTCGTTTGAGTTCCTTTAATGAGGCTCGTTAAAATAAACGAACCAAACTCAAACTTAGAGATATTCGGTTCGTTAGCTCGTTAATAAGCTCGTGAATAGACTTCTTAGTAAGCTCATATAAAATCAACTAATAATTTGATTTTAATTTAAATTTTTCATATTTTTACTTAAGATAATACAAAAATATTTCAATAAAATCAATTTATTGAATAAAATTATAAGTTTTAATAAATATATTATGAATTTTAAATATAAATAATTTTATTTTTTTGTAATAAATTGAAGAATATTTAAATTTTTAATTAATATTTACTAAGCTCGTTTAGCTCGATAAGGCTCGAAAAAGTTCGTGAGTCATCAATATGTTCGATAAATTGGGCTCGAGTTCGACTCGATAATAAACGAGCCATGTTTTATATGTTTTTGTGTGTGAATTTTGTGTGATTTCTATTTCTCGTATGAATGAGTGTGCGTATTTTTGTGTCTTTTCGCCCTATTATATATTGTCATATGTTACGTATGGTATTTTTGGTTGTTTAGTAGGTTTTCGTAAAAGAAAACCTAAAAACGGACAAAAACGGTCAAAAAACGAGACATTATGGGCGATTGACGGTTGGGGATGTTGAAGTTGTGCTGGCGCGCAACGCCAGCCTGACGCGCGACCTCGGTTGGCACTTAAAGACGATGACGAATGCGGGCCGATCTTGCAGCAGCTAAAGCGGGCGCGCAAAAGCCACGCGCAAGCACGCGCAAGACCGGCACTGCACCCGACAAGGCAAGCTGCGCTGGCGCGCAACAATGCGCGCGGGTCCCACTGCTTGGCAAGCAACTCTGGACGCGCGCACTGAGACGTTTCTAGAATTTTAATTCGATTTTCCCGTTCCTTTTTGGATTCTTCCACCTTGTATAAAGCTTAGACTTATAAATAGCCCTTGGGGATCCATAATTTTACACTCTCATTCATAGCATTTCTATACTTTAGTTTTTGGTATTTTTCTCTTGTTTTCAACATTGGGATTGCTTGGGTTCTTCCCTTGAAGTTATTTTTGCTTCTTAATCAAAGAGTAAGATTTCTTCATCTCTTTTGTGTGATTTTAATTGTTGGGAGATTATTATTATTGCATGATCATGTTTATGATTGTTTTCTTTCCTTGATTGAGATTATGATCTCATCCCCAAGCATGAACTAATTTCCTTGTTCTAGGATTATGATGATTTGATTAAAACAAACAAGCATGAGTATTGATTAATTGATCTGTTTTCCTGGATAAATTGCTTTATTTGATAATTGATTTATCGATCAACTTTTGATTATTTTGGGGGAATAATTGAGATCGAGAGAAGATATTATTCTGGACTAAATTTATTCGGGAGTTAGATATGAATCGAAATGTATTATCTAACCCTAGGTTTAATGAAAATAGCAAATTATGTTAGGATAACCCTAACTGTGAATACGAAAGTTATCGGACCAGGCCTAGTTTTTACATGTTTGTTATATTTGTTAACCGCATGATCAATTAATTGGTATTCTGTTTGCAAGTTTGATGAGATGAATCCATAATCCTAGACTTTCTTCCATATCTTTTTCTCAAAATTTAATCCGCTTAGTTTTAATTCGTCTTTTTGATTATTTTCTTTTAGTTTAAATAAAACCAACAAAAGTTAGAGTGTTTAGGATTTATTTTCCTCCTATTGTGATACATAATAATTATTTCGTTGGCTAAGTCTTCCTTGAGAGACGACTTGTGGTCAACTTGCTACCCTACGATTGATCTTGTTCTCTTGCGAGGATTGTTAGACTTTTATAGGTGTTTAGCGGTCGAACAAGCCAAACTCAAACACTCAAAAGCTCGGCTCGGCTCGGTTCGATTGCAACCCTAGTAGCTAATGAACAAAGCATGGAATATAAGAATCTGCAAGGATTTGGTTAAGTAATAAAACTTTAATTGCTAGGTGATCTGGCATAAAATAGTATGTGGAATACCAAGGCATCTCCCTCTAGCAATTTGCTTCATTACTATAAGATATGTGCGTTTGCAGTGCATATTAGCGCTAACAAACTATAAATCATGAAAAAGAATTCATAAGGGAAATTAATGGCAAGGATCTAATAATAATTAGGGATAATTACAAAAAGTACCCCTGATGTTTGACCTAATTACAAAAAAACCTAGCTAACTTTAAAACTTACAAAAAGCACCCTGAGGTTTGATTTAGTGTTAAAATTAGGGGGTAATCTGCAATGATTTTACAAATATGAAGGGGGATTTTGAAATATATTTCAAACCTTAGGGTACTTTTTGTAAGTTTTAAAGTTAGCTGAGTTTTTTTGTAATTAGGTCAAACCTCAGGGTACTTTTTGTAATTATCCCTAATAATTATTAATCCTTGTCCGTGTTCTAATTAATTGTTCTACGTGCAACAGTAAATCTCTCATAAATTTGTCATTTTTCATTTCACTATTAAATATATATATATCAAATGGAAAATTAGTATATCTCCTTTCAGCAATCTGTGGGCTATCGAAAAACCCCTCCATCCAGCACTCGCCATGCCTCCCCAGAAGATAAGACGTTTTAAACTCATTTCCCCATTCGTCCACCAACACTATCGAGGTATCATAATTGGGCAAATGAACACTGCAGAAGTTTATCGGAAGATGCATTGCTGTCATAAGAAGCATTAGCACAAAATAGCTTCATCTAGAAACAGGACAAAGTTTTTTTAAGGGCTTACCAGCCAAAATTCGTGAGAAACATTTGACTGGAGCATACACTTCAAGAAATGAGGATGTTTGTTTTCTAGGCGTGCTAGTACTCTATCTGCACGCTCCATAACAGAAAACATAGCTTCGACATCATCGTATAAGTCGTTATACCGTGTTCTCTTTCTTGCATTGCTGTCTTAAGATTTAAATCACGAAAAGTTAGAAAATATTAGCCTTCAAGGGGAATAACGTGAAGATTTTCGTCAATTTGAATAGATTGCTTACCTTCTTGATTTCTTGGCACTATTTTCGCACGCCTGTTCAAGAATTAGAAATCAGTTAAGTGAAATTATCAATAACAGGAGAACCAGTTTATAGATAAATTTAAGTAATAATGAGATTAAGCAGATCAGGATATGACGAACAAACACCGTGCGATATGTCAATTACCAGTATATAGCACATTTTTCACTTTTGAAAAAAGTTAAATTTGAAAATAAATTATTTGAGTAGATTTCCCAAATAGTAGTGCGGATTTCATCTAAAAACCAATTACTCCGGCGAAATAAATAATACAAGAACACGATTGAAACTCATATCCATTGCTTTGAAACTCTGCAAGAAATTAAGAGCTTCAAATGTTTTAGATCTTCAAACAAAACCTTCAAGAAATCACTTAATTTCTCCAACCGGTACGCTTTCGCACTAAACGTTTTCCGAACAAAAACGCTTGACTAACTAGTAAAACCAAATCCAACAACAATAAATGCCAATGAACCAAATCCGGAACGGATGCAACATTATTCGGCCGCAATCACATCGACAAACAAAAAAAATTTAGTTTCGTGCAAGGATAACAAGAAATTAAGAGCTTCAAATGTTTTAGATCTTCAAACAAAACCTTCAAGAAATCACTAAATTTCTCCAACCAGTACGCTTTCGCATTAAATGTTTTCCGAACGAAAACGCTTGATTAACTAGTAAAACCCAATCCAACAACAATAAATGCCAATGAACCAAATCCGGAACCGATGCAACATTATTCAGGCGCAATCACATCGACAAACGAATAAATTTTAATTTCGTGCAAAGATAGGACTTAGGGTTTCAAATTGTTAAGGCTAAATTGCAATTTTAGTAATCCAACGACCTAGAAAAACTTTGGCTATACATATAATCTTTAGATCCCCAAGAAACTGATTGAAAAACTTTGACATGCATCTACTCAAATATTTACAGATAACAAAATAAAGGTGGGCATGGATCCAAAACACCAAGAAACACATACAGAAAGAAAGGGGATAAAAATCTCACTTGTTTATCCTTAGATTTAACACTTTTAGGCGTTTTTGGAACACCCTTTTGCTTGTTTTCTAATTGCATTATATCCCTCTTCCTCTTCCTCTTTTTCTGCACAAAAAAAAAAACCCACCAAAAAGAAGATATAGTCAAACAGTCCTTATACCTTCAAACAAACTAAAAAATAAAACACGTAAATATAAAGTAAAAAAATAAAAGAAAAAAAACCATGGATGAAGAATTTTGTGTGGGGTCTGTATCTTCAGTTGGACAATATTCAGAAGCAGCACAGTTTTGGGTCTCAATCTCATGTAATTTTTCTTTAAGTTTCTTGTTTTCCATGACTGTCTGTGTATCTTTTTCTTCTCTTTCACTATAACAAAAAGGTTTTACAGAGTTAAACTTGGGCACATATAATTTTTTTTATTATTTATATGTGTATGTGTGGTGAGAGAAAAGGGAAAGAGACAGGGACAAAGCCAGCTTAGCAATATATAGACAGCAAACGCGGGCCATACACCGGAAATATAGCGTTGGTCCTAAAATTAAACTACGAGTCCCTGATTTTTTTTATTTTCGTAATTTTGTCCAAAGTAAATTTTTGATGGGTCCACGTAAAGTCACTTTATTGTAAATTGGCACACTAAAATTTTCAAAAAAACTTCCAATTTACGTATGAGATTTAATGCTTTATTTAGTTCAAGGGTGTCGTTGTTCGTATCTCTGAGTCGAGAATTAGGCCGTCCTTAGATCTTGAAATCCTCAAAACTCTTGACGTCTTTGAAATAAACCACGGATTCTGAGTATCTGTTATCTTCTAGAACGTTGCGATCAAAATGATCGATATCGTTCTCAGATTGACCGTGTCAAGCTTACTATCGGATATTAATCTTGCCTTTTTTGTTTCCTGATGATGGTTATTTACAGCAAGAGAATTTAGATGAACCCGCCTTGCTGTTTTACCAATACAGGCATTTTCTTCGATTTGGTCTTCTATTTTCACTGGTAAAAAATTTTTACGATTTGTTTCTTGGACAATGTGCAGTTATATGATTAAAGAAAAATGGACAGGTGAATTGTCTTACCAGTGTTAATTGGCTTAATGTCCTGATAACCACAAGTGTGAAAACCAATTGCCCCATTGTTTTTTTCTGTTAAATTGCCAGCTCTCACGATGTATACCTGAAGAAACGAAACATAAAGCTGTCAAAGACACTTATTTGGAAAAATAAGTGATTGAAAGTCACAATTTTGAATCCGGCCCGGAAAATGGACAGGCATCATGACAAAGGTATGATTTCGGAAAGTGAACTTGTCAACTAATATGCACACAAATGAATACCTCAAAAGAGAACCAGACTATACCTTGATTGAATATAATATACGCAGATACCAAACATCCAAAACCCGTTCATTATCATTATTTATGGTGCTTGGTATGTGTAAACATGTATTAGTGTATTTCGATCAAATTGAATATGCTCAATCAAATGGAATATTTCGTATTGTATTCTTGTTCATTTTCATCAACCAAAACAATTGTGTCATCGTGGCTTGGCATATGTGCATCACAAAATTTCTTTGGTAAACCTTGTTGTCAAAGAATACACACATCTTCATAATTTGATAAATAAATAAATGCTTTCATAGTTTCATATAATAGGATACAACTTCAACTTACCAAATAAAATTTACCGGATAGATGAGATTTAAGCAATTGTTTCAAGAAACTAGGGAACTGTCCTGAAGAATTTGCTTGAATCCCTTTTGCTTGCTCCAGGGCAGAGGAATTGCCATTGTTGAGACAATTATGATGATCATCCGTTGTGCTCATTTTTGCTTCATTACTATAAGATTAGATAAAAACCACTATAAGAGAACACATACTGTTAATAGAAAGTACCCATATGATAAATATATTGAAAAGAAGTGTGAGGATAAACATGGACATTATACAACTAGGACATAATATAGACCATCAATCTAAGGAAAAAAATTGGTGGTGAAGAAAACAATGATACAAGGGTAGAAATACATACATAAACTTGATAAAAAGCACATTTCTGACACTATGGCTTCCATCTCAAAAATAAACGAAGCTAGTTCCATGCTCTTCACACCCTTTGTCAAATGTGTCGCATAAGTCGGAGAACACCTATAGTTAGTGGATTTCATCCCAAAACCATGTGGAGTGTAGCAGTATACTTTTCTAACACATGAAGCAATAAAACCTTCTAACTCATGGATAAAGCAATACCAAGCTATAAAAGTGTTCTACATGATTTTATAGCTTCCAACCTAGACTCACATGATTCTGGGTAGAAAACGAACATTCACCTTATGTTACACTTTTAACACCAAGTTACAAAATCAAACGTTATGGAGCCAACGGGAATTTTAGAGTGGTGCAGATGTGAAATAAGGTAAATTTTGTTTCTAGCCAATATCATGTGATTCTAGAATGGAAATTATAAACTTATACAGACAAGTTATATACATGCCGACAGTTTATATGGAATCGCCTGACTGACTATTATTGAATCTCACAAGTGTAAGATAAATGTTTTCACAGCATCTTTATGGCATCTATTCAAGATTATAATTTATACATCCACAAATAAAATTCAAAATAATTAAATAAAAAGTCGCATTAAATATTGCGTAAATTATTCATACGCACACGTCTAAAGAAGTGACTTGATTCGTGAAATCTAATACACGAGCCACATTAAATATGCATATTCACACGTCTAAATAAGTGATTTGATTCGTGAAATCTAATATACAGGTTGCATTAAATATGCACATTCACACGTCTAAAGAAGTGATTTGATTCATGAAATCTAATACACGAGCCACAATAAATATGCATATTCACGCGTCTAAAGAAGTGATTTGATTCGTGAAATCTAATATACAGGTTGCATTAAATACGCACATTCACACGTCTAAAGAAGTGATTTGATTCGTGAAATTTGATATATGAAATCAACAAAATAGCAGGCGACAGCGATCGTAAGGGAGAATACGGCACGCTTAATCTCGCATGAACAAAATCACATTGCAAATTTTAAACATCTCGTCCAACAAGAGATGATCAAATGTTTTCACAGCATCTTTATGGCATCTATTCAAGATTATAATTTATACATCCACAAATAAAATTCAAAATAATTAAATAAAAAGTCGCATTAAATATTGCGTAAATTATTCATACGCACACGTCTAAAGAAGTGACTTGATTCGTGAAATCTAATACACGAGCCACATTAAATATGCATATTCACACGTCTAAATAAGTGATTTGATTCGTGAAATCTAATATACAGGTTGCATTAAATATGCACATTCACACGTCTAAAGAAGTGATTTGATTCATGAAATCTAATACACGAGCCACAATAAATATGCATATTCACACGTCTAAAGAAGTGATTTGATTCGTGAAATCTAATATACAGGTTGCATTAAATACGCACATTCACACGTCTAAAGAAGTGATTTGATTCGTGAAATTTGATATATGAAATCAACAAAATAGCAAAGACACGATCGTAAGGAGAATACGGCACGCTTAATCTCGCATGAACAAAATCACATTGCAAATTTTAAACATCTCCCAACAAGAGATGATCAAATGTTTTTCACAAAGATCTTTATGGCATCTATTCAAGATTATAATTTATACATCCACAAATAAAATTCAAAATAATTAAATAAAAAGTCGCATTAAATATTGCGTAAATTATTCATACGCACACGTCTAAAAAAGTGACTTGATTCGTGAAATCTAATACACGAGCCACATTAAATATGCATATTCACACGTCTAAATAAGTGATTTGATTCGTGAAATCTAATATACATGTTGCATTAAATATGCACATTCACACGTCTAAAGAAGTGATTTGATTCATGAAATCTAATACACGAGCCACAATAAATATGCATATTCACACGTCTAAAGAAGTGATTTGATTCGTGAAATCTAATATACAAAGGTTGCATTAAATACGTACATTCACACGTCTAAAGAAGTGATTTGATTCGTGAAATTTGATATATGAAATCAACAAAATAGCAAAGCACGGCCGATCGTAAGGAGAATACGGCACGCTTAATCGCGCATGAACAAAATCACATTGCAAATTTTAAACATCTCGTCCAACAAGAGATGATCAATTCCGCATGAGCAAATGAAACTGGGATAGTCAATTGCTTTCTAAGGGGGAAAAAGAAATTATGGCTGATTAAAACTAAGAGATTATAATTAAACATGAGAATATTATAAATCCAAATATATAAAAATGGCTTTACTCGTTATTTATTTAAGAAATTATAAAATCAGCAAACTCTTTATTCAGCGCATGCAAACTTTGTTATTTTTGATAACATACATGCTAATTATTATTAAAAGTTTATGACTAATTATGCCAATAGTTAACTTGGTTCTAGAGCTTGAGAGTCAAATCCAGCTTCAGATCCAAATTAATCCCATAGCCACCAACACTCAACTCCATGCATCCTTTTCCTTTTGCATCCTCTGCTGCATAAACCCCAACACTCTCGGCAAGGCTAAGTTCCTTTGGTGGCAAAAAGTTGATCACAACAAAGGGCACATCGTTACTTTTTTTCATGTTAAGTGGTTTCGGAGAATCTTTAACAATATTTTTGGAAGTCTGACAAAAATAGTTATAATTCCCACCAACATCATCAGCCAGCAAAACAAGAGGGCATTAATGGTAAATGAGAGATATACGTAATTGAAAAGGTTAATAGATATTATGGAGCTTTGATTATGCGTTGTCTATGAATGATTAGTCTATATTTTTTGGAAGTCACTTCTTTAGACGCGTGCATATGAATAATTTATACATCTTTATGGTTCCGATCAACAATGATACACACGTGAGCTTTAAAATTACCTCATCATTTCCACACCATCAAATTGAATATGCATGTAGTATTAGGCCAAAGAGTTACCCTAAACTTGCAATGCTTAATCAGATGGAATACCAAGGCATCTCCCTCGAGCAATTTGTGTGCGATGGAGAAACCCCTCCAAACACCACTTAGTCTATTTTTTGAACAGAATACTTCGTATTGTATTCTTGTTCATTTTCATCAAGCAAAACAATAGTATCATCGTGGCTTGGCATATGTGCATCACAAAATTTCTTTGGTAAACCCTGTTATCAAAGAATACTTACTTCTTCATAATTTGATAAAAAAATAAAGACTTTCATATAATAGGATAAAACTTCAACTTACCAAATAAAATTTACCGGATAGATGAGATTTAAGCAACTGTTTCAAGAAACTAGGGAACTGTCCTGAAGAATTTGCTTGAATCCCTCTTGCTTGATCCAGAGACAACTATGATGATCATCCGTTCTGCTCATTTTTGCTTCATTACTATAAGATATGTGCGTTTGCAGTGCATATTAGCACTAACAAACTATAAATCATGAAAAATAATTCATAAGGGAAATTAATGGCAAGGATCTAATCATAATTATTAATCCTTGTCCGTGTTCTAATTAATTGTTCTACGTGCAATAGTAAATCTCTCATAAATTTGTCATTTTCCATTTCATGATTAAGAAAAAAATAAGTCACCATCAGTTTCTACTCTAGGAAATTTTAAAATCGAACTCCGATTAATGAAACAATTACCTTTAATTTGCACGGCTCGATCAAATGGAAAATAAGTATATCTCCTTTCAGTAATCTGTGGGTATCGAAAAACCCCTCCATCCAGCACTCAAGCCATGCCTCCCCAGAAGATAAGACGTTTTATACTCATTTCCCCATTCGTCCAATCAAGATGCCTTAAGAAGCATTAGCACAAAATAGCTTCATCTAGAAACAGGACAAAGTTTTTTTAAGGGCTTACCAGCCAAAATCCGTGAGAAACATTGGACAGGAGCATACACTTCAAGAAATGAGGATGTTCGTTTTCTAGGCGTGCTAGTACTCTATCTGCACGCTCCATAACAGAAAACATAGCTTCGACATCATCGTATAAGTCGTTATACCGTGTTCTCTTTCTTGCATTGTTGTCTTAAGATTTAAATCACAAAAAGTTAGAAAATATTAGCCTTCAAGGGGAATAACGTGAAGATTTTCGTCAATTTGAATAGATTGCTTACCTTCTTGATTTCTTGGCACTATTTTCGCACGCCTGTTCAAGAATTAGAAATCAGTTAAGTGAAATTATCAATAACAGGAGAACCAGTTTATAGATAAATTTAAGTAATAATGAGATTAAGCAGATCAGGATATGACGAACAAACACCGTGCGATATGTCAATTACCAGTATATAGCACATTTTTCACTTTTGAAAAAAGTTAAATTTGAAAATAAATTATTTGAGTAGATTTCCCAAATAGTAGTGCGGATTTCATCTAAAAACCAATTACTCCGGCGAAATAAATAATACAAGAACAAGATTGAAACTCATATCCATTGCTTTGAACACCGTATCATAATTCTATAACTCGCAAGAAATTAAGAGCTTCAAATGTTTTAGATCTTCAAACAAAACTTTCAAGAAATCACTTAATTTCTCCAATCGGACGCTTTTCGCATTAAACGTTTCCGAACGAAAATGCTTGACTAACTAGTAAAACCAAATCCAACAACAATAAATGCCAATGAACCAAATCCGGAACCGATGCAACATTATTCGGCCGCAATCACATCGACAAACGAAAAAAATTTAGTTTTGTGCAAGGATAGCAAGAAATTAAGAGCTTCAAATGTTTTAGATCTTCAAACAAAACCTTCAAGAAATCACTTAATTTCTCCAACGATGACGCTTTCGCACTAAACGTTTTCGAACGAAAATGCTTGACTAACTAGTAAAACCAAATCCAACAACAATAAATGCCAATGAACCAAATCCGGAACCGATGTGACATTATTCGGCTGCAATCACATCGACAAACGAAAAAAATTTAGTTTCGTGCAAGGATAGCAAGAAATTAAGAGCTTCAAATGTTTTAGATCTTCAAACAAAACCTTCAAGAAATCACTTAATTTCTCCAACCGGTGACGCTTTCGCACTAAACGCGTTTTCGAACGAAAACGCTTGACTAACTAGCAAAACCAAATCCAACAACAATAAATGCCAATGAACCAAATCCGGAACCGATGCAACATTATTCGCCGCAATCACATCGACAAACGAAAAAATTTAGTTTCGTGCAAGGATAGCAAGAAATTAAGAGCTTCAAATGTTTTAGATCTTCAAACAAAACCTTCAAGAAATCACTTAATTTCTCCAACCTTTCACATTAAACGTTTTCCGAACGAAAACGCTTGACTAACTAGTAAAACCCAATCCAACAACAATAAATGCCAATGAACCAAACCGAACCGATGCAACATTATTCGGGCGCAATCACATCGACAAACAAATAAATTTTAATTTCGTGCAAAGATAGGACTTAGGGTTTCAATTGTTAAGGCGAAATTGCAATTTTAGTAATCCAACAACCTAGAAAAACTGTGGCTAACATATAATATTTAGATCCCCAAGAAACTGATCGAAAACCACATGTAATTGCTGCAAATTGCCTTCTAACTCAAATATTAAAGAACAAAAACTCAATGGCATCAGCTGGCATAACAGAACACAGCACAAATTTGACATGCATCTACTCAAATATTTACAGATAACATAATAAAGGTGGGCGTGGATCCAAAACACCAAGAAACACGTACAGAAGGAAAGGGGATAAAAATCTCACTTGTTTATCCTTAGATTTAACACTTTTAGGCGTTTTTGAAACACCCTTTTGCTTGTTTTCTAATTGCATTATATCCCTCTTCTTCTTCTTTTTCTGCACAAAAAAAAAACATGGTTGAAGAATCTGTGGGGTCTGTATCTTCAGTTGGACAATATTCAGAAGCAGCACAGTTTTGGGTCTCAATCTCATGTAATCTTTCTTTGAGTTTCTTGTTTTCCATGACTGTTTGTGTATCTTTTTCTTCTCTTTCACTATAACAAAAAGTTTTTTACAGAGTTAAACTTGGGCACAAATAATTTTTTTGATTATTTATATATGTATGTGTGGTGAGAGAAAAGTGAAAGAGACAGGAACAAAGCCAGCTTAGCAATATATAGACAGCAAACGGGGGCCATACACCGGAAATATAGCGTTGGTCCTAAAATTAAACTACGAGTCCCTAATTTTTTTTATTTTCGTAATTTTGTCCAAAGTAAATTTTGATGGGTCCACGTAAAGTCTCTTTATTGTAAATTGGCACACCGAAGTTTTCAAAAAACTTCCAATTTACGCCAAGATTTGTTCTTTTTTCATTTATTCCATATATTTTTAGTATTTTCATAATTTTGAATTGTTCTTTCTGTGAGAGATGACCTAAATTTGAAATAGATTATATATTTTTGCAATTCGTCTTAAGTTTAATTTTATTTTTTTTAATTGGTTGCGTAATGTTTACGTTCATCTGAGAGTGTGTGCCAGTTGTAACTTCTTATGGCCAAATTTTGTGTTGACAATCTTTTTATACTGTGTGGATGAAATGTGAAATGTGATTCGTTATGAGGGTCTAATGTGAAAACGGATATTTGGTTTTCATACGTGTCTGAAGATAGTAGTGGTAATATGAGGACGAATAATTGATATTCACACTTGCCTAAAGGTAGTAGTGGTAATATGAGAACGGGTAATTAATTTTCATACCTGTCAAAAAGGCAGTAGCGGAAATTGACAGTTCAACTCGTTGCTTTTTTCTGTGTGCTGGATTTGTCAAGATAAGCAGGAATTTAATGATATTAGGTGGAACACATAATACTAAAATTATGTCGTTGTCTTTGAATTTATTGAAGATTACAATATCACTTATTTCAAAATTCAAATCGGATATTTTGGTAATATATGTTATCATATCTTACCAACTTATTATTTGCGGTGTTTGATTTTCTCGGAAAATGAATTGCATTTAGGTTGAGACGATAATTAGATTCTCTATCCGTGAGACGGAATTATCCCATACAAAAGTGCTAACGGCTCGTGCAATCGTCTCTAAGATACGACTTTCAAGTTCGACTTAGCAAAGACTTGCAAAAGTCGAACTTACAAAATAACAAAATTGTGTTTAGAAAGAAAGGAAGAGATGAAACAATATGGTGAATGAATGCAGATTTTTCGGTATGTAAAATGATCATTCGGGGTGTTTATATAGAGATCCGGATGCCCTTTAAGAATAGATGCATCATTTGGTCCGGATCGATCTCGACTGTTGGATTGTGCCTTCTAATCAACAGACACAATCTGATGGTCAAGATTGCATCTCTTCCGGCGTACTGACTTTTGCATGCACCCTGCACACCGAACATAGGCGTTGGTCGGTAAACAAGCGCGTCAAATCGGCGCTACTATGCCACGTGTCGCCATCGGACGACTCGCCAAGTCGGCACATCATCGAGCCACTGAACTGGGCGCAAACGAGTGAACCGAGCCGAACAAGAGCAGACTCGAGTTCGGTTTGTATAATTATTGGATGAACTCGAGTTCGATACGAGCTTTCCTAATTGAGTTCGATCTCGGCTCGTTTAAAAATTATTTAGTTCGCGAACAGTTTGAGCTCGGCTCGCAAAAAGCTCGTCTAACATATTCTACGAGCTTAGCTTGAGTTCGGCTCATGAAAGGCTCATTTAAGCTTAAACAAGCTTAGCTCGAGCTCGGCTCGTTAAATGCTCGTTTAAGCTTAAACGAGCTCGGTTCGTTAAATTCTCGTTTAAATTTTAACGAGCTTAGCTCGAGCTCGACTCATAATAGACTCGTTATATGCTTGAGCTCGAATTCGAGCTCGTCAAAGCAAACTCGAGCTCGTTAAAGATCGAGTTCGAGTTTATTAAAGCTTAAAATAAATGTTAAATTGTCATTATTTCTTAATCAAATTTCATATTGAGACTAAATCACTTGTTGTAGCAATATAAAAGTAAATATCAAATGCAAAAGAGTTAGGTAAAAATTTACATATTACTGAAAAGCAATCCATAGGCATTGCCATAAGTTTTTAGAATCATTATTAACTAATCAATTTTAGTTCTGGATAATTATTAATAACATTAATATTTTATAATTTATATTTGATGTTTTAAACATTTGTAATAATTCTTATGACTTTATGATAAAATAGTACTCATTGATGATTATATTAACTATTAAGTCTAAATATATAATTAATACTAAATAGCTCTCATGTGATAAATGAGTTTTGTTGGGTTTTTTAGACTAAATACTTTTTAGTTCTCACCAAACTATTCAATTTTTTAAAATAATTTGATTTTTATCAAAACCAAATAATTTAAAAATATCCAAAACCAACATTTTTTTAAATATGCCTCAACTAGAGCATCATCTACGTGTTACATGGGATTTGTTCATAAATAATTTTCAAAAGATAGTGCAGATAGAATACTTGATTTTTGAAATATTTGTTATCTTTTAAAATAATTATATTTTAAATTCAAAAATATATTATTAATTCAACCGAGAGAATATATTCTATAAACAATATATACTTTAAACTAATAAAATTCTTTCATTTTTTTTTCCTTGCTCGTTTTTATATTTTTTTATACATATAATATAATATTTAAGCTTGAAAAAATAACTAATTTAAAAATAGTATATATAGAATATTTGATTTTTGATTATTTGTCTTTTAAATTTGTTATCCTCTAAATTCAAAATATATTATCAATTCAAATGAGAAAATACCTTCTATAATATATACATATATATATATATGTTGAACTAATAGAATCATTGTAATAAAAATATGCAAAGGAGATGAATGACTCGACATTGACCTTTCCAAACTATTTGTGAGTTGTGTACAAATTAGAGTTGGATTATTTTTCTTTTTATACTCGATTATAAAAATTATCAATGTCGATTATTTTTCTTTCTTGCTTATTTTTGTAGTTTATAATATGTTAAATATTAAAAGAAAATAAATTTCAAAGATGAATCCCGATATTTGGATTATTTATAAAATTTTAAAAATTTGTACATATAATGCTAAATGTGAAAGCGACCACATGGGATTGAAAGGATGAGAAGTTAACACATGTCCAAGATTAATGAGGTGATGACATGTGCTAACTTTGTTTTTTGTTTTAGTATGTATGGTTGGTATTATATTTGTGCTTCTATATAGACTATATTATTATATGTATTGTATTTTTAGTTTAATTTGGTTTATTAGATAGTTATATATATATATATACATATTATTGAATTTATTCGATTTTGGTTTTGTAGGGTTGATCAATATTTTTTATAAAGATAGTATAATTTTACATTCTAAACGAGCTTGGACATGGGTTCGCGAGTCTATAAACGAACATGCGCTCAAACTCAACCAAACGAGCTCATTTTAAAGACATGCTCACAAGTCTATAAATGAACATGTTCGCGTGCTCAACTTACGACTCGAACTCGAACCTAGGCTCGCAAGCACGTAACAAGAGCTCGAACCGCTCACGAGCACGTAAATGAACCTAGTTCGCGATTCGTAAAACGATATGAACTCGTGGTAGATAAATATTTTTATCAAGATTTTGATGATTTTGTTTAAATGAGTTTTTACACCAAAACAATGTTTTTAAATGTTGTCCAAATACTCCCAATTGATTTAAAATATTTTTACTAATTTTTGGAGTATTTCTTGAAGTTTATTTTTGACAAAAATCGAACAACACTTCAATTTGAAGGTCGATGGTCAAGCAAATGGTCGACCGGTCAAGCAAATGGTCGCAGGTACCACAAAATTTCTTTGGTAAACCCTGTTTTCAAAGAATACACACTTCTTCATAATTTGATAAATAAATACAGACTTTCATATAATAGGATAAAACTTCAACTTACCAAATAAAATTTACCGGATAGATGAGATTTAAGCAATTGTTTCAAGAAACTAGGGAACTGTCCTGAAGAATTTGCTTGAATACGTTTTGCTTGCTCCAGGGCAGATAAATTGCTTCATTTTTTATTTCTACATATACATGATATGTGCGTTCACAGTGCATATTAGCAAACAGATGGTATGTGCGTTTGCAGTGCATATTAGCACTAACAAACTATAAATCATGAAAAAGAATTCATAAGGGAAATTAATGGCAAGGAAACATGCCAGAGGATCTAATTATAATTATTAATCCTTGTCCGTGTTCTAATTAATTGTTCTACGTGCAATAGTAAATCTCTCATAAATTTGTCATTTTTCATTTCACGATTAAGAAAAAAATAAATCACCATCAGCTTCTACACTAGGTAATTTTAAAATCGAAAACGAAACAATTACCTTTAATTTGCATGGCTCGATCAAATGGAAAATTAGTACATCTCCTTGACTCGTTTCAGTAATCTGTGGGCAATCGAAAAACCCCTCCATCCAGCACTTAGGCCATGCCTCCCCAGAAGATAAGACGTTTTATACTCATTTCCCCATTCGTCCACCAACACTATCGAGGTATCATGATTGGGCAAATGAACAGTGCAGAAGTTTATCGGAAGATGCATTGCTGTCATAAGAAGCATTAGCACAAAATAGCTTCATCTGGAAACAGGACAATGTTTTTTACAGGCTTACCAGCCAAAATCCGTGAGAAACATTCGACGGAAGCATACACTTCAAGAAATGAGGATGTTCGTTTTCTAGGCGTGCTAATACTCTATCTGCACGCTCCATAACAGAAAACATAGCTTCGACATCATCGTATAAGTCATTATACCGTGTTCTCTTTCTTGCATTGCTGTTTTAAGATTTAAATCACGAAAAGTTAGAAAATATTAGCCTTAAAGAGGAATAACGTGAAGATTTTTGTCAATTTGAATAGATTGCTTACCTTCTTGATTTCTTGGCACTATTTTCGCACGCATGTTCAAGAATTAGAAGTAATGGATCAGTTAAGTGAATTATCAAACAGGAGAACCAATTTATAGATAAATTTAAGTAATAATGAGATTAAGCAGATCAGGATATGACGAACGGACACCGTGCGATATGTCAATTACCAGTATATAGCACATTTTTTACTTTTCAAATAAGTTAAATTTGAAAAGTAAATTATTTGAGTAGATTTGCCAAATAGTAGTGTGGATTTCATCTAAAAAACAATTACTCCAGCGAAATAAATAATACAAGAACACGATTGAAACTCGTGACCATCGCTTTGAATACTGTATCATAATTATATAACTCTGCAAGAAGTTAAGAGCTTCAAACAAAACCTTCAAGAAATCACTTAATTTCTCCAACCGGTAAGCTTTCGCATTAAACGTTTTCCGAACGAAAACGCTTGACTAACTAGTAAAACCCAATCCAACAACAATAAATGCCAATGAAACAAATCCGGAACCGATGCAACATTATTCAGCTGCAATCAAATCGACAAACGAAAAAAATTCTAGTTTCGTGCAAAGATAGGACTTAGGTTTCAAATTGTTAAGGCGAAATTGCAATTTTAGCAATCCAACGACCTAGATAAACTGTGGCTATACATATAATCTTTAGATCCCAAAGAAACTGATAGAAAACCACACGAAATTGCCCCAAATTGCCTTCTAACTCAAATATTAAAGAACAAAAACTCAATGGCATAACAGAACACAGCAAAAATTTGACATGCATCTGCTTAAATAGTTACAGACAACAAAATATAAAGATGGGCATGGATCCAAAACACCAATAAACACATTAACAAAGAAAGGGGATAAAAATCTCACTTGTTTATCCGTAGATTTAATAGTTTTAGGCGTTCTTGACACCCTTTTGCTTGTTTTCTAATTGCATTATATCCCTCTTCTTCTTCTTCTTTTTCTGCAAGAAGATAAAAAAACCCACCAAAAAAGAAGATATAGTCAAACAGTCCTTATACCTCCAAACAAACAACAAATAACTAAAAAAGAAAACACCCAAACACGTAAAGATAAAGTAAAAAAATAAAAGAAAATAAACCATGGTTGAAGAATCTGTGGGGTCTCAATCTTCAGTTGGACGATATTCAGAAACATCACAGTTTTGGGTCTCAATCTCATGTATTTTTTCTTTAAGTTTCTTGTTTTCCATGGCTGTTTGTGTATCTTTTTCTTCTCTTTTCACTATAACAAAATAGTTTTTACATAGTTAAACTTAGGCGCATAAATTTTTTTGATTATTTTATGTGTATGTAAAAGGAAAACATATAGAAGTTGTATTCGTGTTTCAAATGGAGCAACAGACAAATTGGGATGGGAGTCAGCTCGTTGAATACGACGGCGTTTGGTATGAGAGAAAAGTGAAAGAGACAGGAACAAGCCAGCTTAGCAATATTAGCACTGGAGTTAGGACTACATCAGGCACGACAGTTTTCATCGCATATTTGGATAGAGTTGGATGCAAAGGCGGTGATTACCACGATCACATCCGGTTGTCTTGGAGTGTCCAAGACACAGTAACCGATTTATCGGGGAACCCGTTGAGGACGTCTCTCACTCGATTTACATTGGAAGAGGAGAATTTTCAAAAAAGATCATTTAGCGAGTTGGGAGCCGCATCCCTTTTGTCATCTTGTTTTTGAGGGCATGGCATCCCACCATCTACTATCGCTCATTCGGATGGACGGTGGGATATCCGAGCTTTAGATTTTGATACACCATTGGTTTTTCATTGTATTTTGTTGATAGCTCATTATGATAGAATTGTAGATGTCATAAGCGTAACGGAAAAAAATTACATTGTACGATCATTTTTGGTTTAATCTAAATTTGGATCACGCTCAATCCCCCACCCCAGGGTGTTTTTCCTAAAAAATTTGCCTTAGCAATATATAGACAAGAAACGCGGCCCAAAACTAAACTACGAGTCCCTAATTTTTTTTTTTATTTTTTAATTTTGTCCAAAGTAAGTTTTTGAAGGGTCCACGTAAAGTCTCTTTATTGTAAATTGGCACACGAAGTTTTCAAAAACTTCCAATTTACGCCAAGATTTGTTCTTTTTTCATTTATTCCATATTTTTTTAGTATTTTCAAAATTTTGAATTGTTCTTTTTGTGACAGATGACCTAAATTTGAAATAGATTATATATTTTTGTAATTTGCCTTAAGTTTAATTTTATTTTTTAATTGGTTGCGTAATATTTACGTTAAATGCGAGAGTGTGTGCAGTTGTAACTTCTAATGGACAAATTTGTGTTGACAATCTTTTTAGACAAGTAAATGTGATTATTTGTGAGTCTAATGTGAAAATGCATATTTGATTTTCATACATGTTTGAAGATAGTAGAAGATAGTAGTAGTAGTATAAAAAAACGAATAATTTCTTTTTACACATGTCTTAAGGTAGTAGTGGTAATATGAGAATGGGTGATTAATTTTCATACTTGTCAAAAAGCGATGAGCGGAAATTGACAATTCAAAACGTTGTTTTTTACGTGTGTGTTGGATTTGTCAAGATAAGCGAGGAATTTAATGATATTAGGTGGAACACGTAATACTCAAATTATGTCGTTCTTATTTGAATTTATTGAAGATTACAATATCACTTATTTCAAAATTCAAATCGGATATTTTTGTAATATATGCTATCTATCTTACCTACTTGTTGTTTTTTGCGGTGTTTGGTTTTCTCGAAAAATAGATAGAATAACGAGACATAATTAAAGTCGAGGCGAGAATCGATTTTCTATCCTCAAGACGAAATTGTCCCGTACAAAAAAGTCTAAAGGTTCGTGCAATCATCTCTAAGATACAACAACTTTCAAGTTCAACTTAGCAAAGACTTGCAAAGTCGAGACTTACATGAATAATATAGCTGTGTTTAAAAAGAAAAGAAAAGATGAAACAATATGTTGAATGAATGCGATTTTATGGTATGTAAAATGATCATCCATGGGGTCCATTTATTTAGAGATCCGGATAGCCTTTAAGAAAGGTGCATCATTTGGTGCGGATCGATCGATTGTTGGATTGTGCCTTCGATCAATATGCACAATATGATGGTCGGATCGCATCTCTTTCGAAGGTACACAACCTTACGCACACATCCCTACACACTAAACAGAGCGTCAGGTGTCCAATCGCGAACATGTGCGTCAAATCGGCGCCATTGTTTGCCACGTGTCCATCCGGGACGACTATGCCAAGTCATTTGCCACATCACCGAGCCGTTGGATCGAACCCTGGTTTGATTTTTCAAAACTTTAAGACTCCTTTGCGAGGATGCGTACATGCAAAATGCAAAGTGCACCTCTAAAGCGCCCAATGCAAATGTGCGACATGTGGGGGCTGAGTCGGCTCGGACGGTGCTCCGCACCATCCTCGGTGTTATACGAGCTAGCCAAAGGCTAGTCAAATTTGACTTGGTCTACTAGGGTGTACCAAGAAGCTCCACATGATGACTCCTTATTAGTGATGAAGCTCTATATAAACTAGTCAAACATTTAATATGTTTTCTGTGTGGATATGACTTTCCATATTCCCACCCTTTTATATTTTATATACAAAAGACGTTTAAGTGGCTAACTTTATGCATTAATTTCTCATTCACCCAAAGTTGGTTTTGAGAAATTCAAAATGTCAAATTCATCTACACGCGGTGTGGATTATGATTATATCATTTATTTTCCAACACTAATAAAGAATCTCACTTAAATAACTGGTCAAGATCGGCTCAAAACTCATTTTTTATAAATCAATTTCCAACACGAATGTAGCATAAAAAGACATGAATAGTGGTCGAATAGTTAAGACTTTCAAGCTCATGCCAAATATATGTGGTTCTATTCACATCACCCCTCCTTCCAGGATATGTAACAAAAAAGGAAAAAATACCAATGTTGTCGAAAAACCATCTATTTCTTTTTTTTCTCCTGAAAAAAAGAACTATTTTATTATTTTCTCAAGAATTGTAGAAATAGTGCATATTATTGGGAAGGAAATATACTATCGAGTTGTTAAAAAAAAAAAGGAACAAAAATGCCAGTGTGCCTCTTATTAGTTGAATAGTGTGTCAATTTATTGACAATTAATATCTTGATGTAAATCACAATAAAAATATTATTATTAATTTTTTAAGGGTAACATACACTTTACCTATTGATTTTTCAAATACCCTCTTCTATTAATAAAACCTGCAATTGAAGCTAATAAAAAACATAACATTATTATTTTTAATAAAGTATATTACTATAATGGGAAAATGATTAGTTAGTAGTTGTTGTTGTAATAGATGAAACTACATTACCTGGTATGGGAGCACGTGCCCCCATTTTTTTTTTTTTTTTTTTTTTTTTTTTTGTCTTTTTAATGTCTCATATATCAAATATAGTCTTTTGACCCAACAACTTATCAAGAATGGCCTTTGACCGACATTTATTGCTAAAAAAATAGAAAAAGGTAGAAATTGTACACTTCCCGAAATGTCCATCATAAAAGATGCAGGGTCGAATTAATCGACCGTTAATCGACTCAAATTTATTAGGTCGGTCAATGGTCTATTAATCAACCGTTAATCGACTCAAATTAATGTGGTCGGTCAGCGGTCGGTTAAACGACTAAAGTGGTCGATTAGAATTTCAAAACCCCTCTGTAGGGTTTATAAGCCCTCAATCGACTTTAAACGACAATTGTTCAAATCCTCACCTCACCATTGTCAAAGCGACCGCCGTTGATTGTCGTCGGTGCCGCCGTCGTTGGAGGATATTTTCTTGCGACTTCTGTCTATAAAGTAAGAGTTCTATTTTGTCTTTTGAATTAGTTATTTAAATTGCACTGTAAAATATGTTATATAGTTTAAGGTATTGAATTATTGAATGAAATGCTATATACTGAATGGGGTTTAGAGTTTAGTTTGGATTGAATGTTAATGTTATTTGGAATATTAGACTATACATATGTTGGGAGTATTGTGTTTTTCATTGCAAAAGTTTGTTGGGAGTGTTTGCACTGGGAGGAATCCGACCGTTAGGCTTGAATTCAATCAAAAGACTTATATTGTTTTGCAAAAAAAGTGATTTTGTCTTTGTTTTGGAGGGTCAATATTTAACTAAAAAAAGTGCTTTTTTTTTGCCAAAAGTGCTTTTTTTGCAAAAAAAAAAAAAAGCACTAAAAAGTGTTTTTTTAAGCCAAATAACTGGTTAACCGCTAATAAGCGCTTTCTTTGCAAGATAACTGTTATTTAACCCTCCAAAATTTGTCTTTTCTGTTTCAATTATACAGAAAAAATGGCATACCTCACCTCCATTGAAGATCGGTTTGATTCAAGAGTTACATCCCAATGTAACTTACAAGTTCTAAATCTAGTATATAGTAAGTTAGACGCCGAACACAAAGAGTTGTTGGTGAACTCAAACTTAGGAGACATATACAAGTTAGGGATAATATTCAGATTTCTTGTAAAATTCTTCATGCTCTATTATTTATGAAGATTAAATCACCGGTGCATGATGAGGTATGGTTCCGTGTTGGGGATGCAAATGTCAAATTCGGGTTCTTGGACTTCACTCTCATCACTGGATTGAATCTCGGAATTGAGAATGATTATGTAAAGGACATCCCCTCGGATAGACGGTTAGCGGCAGAATATTTTGAGGGAGGGAAAAAGGCTGTGAAGCCTAGGGATTTGAAGGCGGCTTTTGAGCACCATGTAGAGAATGAGGAGGACCGATACAAATTGGGATTGGCCCTCATATTTGAGCGTGTTTTGCGGTGTAAGGAGCCTGGCACTTCAATTGATATGAAGGTTTTGCAAATTGTTGACAATTTGGATCTTTTCAATAAATACGCGTGGGAAGACCTGCCTATGACCATCTTTACTGCGGTTTGTGAAAAGCTTTTCTTGGTAAAGTTGAGCATTACTCCTTCGGGGCTTTACACACGCGATGCATGTATTTATCAAAGTCATTTTTGTTAGATTACAATGTATATTTTAAATTTTGAGAAATATTTATAACATTGGATTGTTTGTTAGGTATGGGCATTTGAGACCTTTCCGCCGTATGTCGATTTTTTAGAACTAAAATGGTGAACAAAGACTTCATAGGATGTGTGGGTGGAGGTCCACGACGACTTTGCCGAGGAGATTATTGCCTTATTGGGCGAGCCTATGGTAATTTTGAGATTATGTTTAATTGCGAATAATTTTTAATCGATATTTTGAGATTATTTGTAATCGATATTGTTTGTGAATTGGCGGGATGAAGTTTTGTTTCCATTGACTCCGACACAAGAAGAAATGGAGAAGGAATATGTTATGATATTTCCCGGCGTGTTCCCCGAGGATCTCAGTTATCCTTTGGATGAGCAGACGGTGCCCATAGATGATCGGGAGATGGTGGAAGAGACAGGCACAGAGAGAGAGACAGGCACAGAGAGAGAGAGTCAGGGGCCTACAAGTGTGCCAACAGGGGATGTCTATGAGACGGAGCATGGAGGCAGTTCTCGAGTACCCCTACCTTCCATCGGCCCTTCCATCGGTATGAGGCAGGTTTTGGATGTCATGGCCATACTGACAAAAAGGCAATATGATGCTTTTTGTCTTCTAAAAAAGGTCGAAGATGATGTTTCTATTATGAGCGGAAAGATCGAAGAATTGGACCACAAGATTTATGCATCAGACCAAAAACTTGAAGCAAGAAGTCAGCCTTATACGTGGTTCACTCCAGAAAGGCAGCGTATAGAGACGGGGTTGTCTCCCGATTATGGGACGGTGGTGGAGATAAAGAAACATAAGAAGTCTGTTGAGGAGGAGGAGCATGATCATGTTGTTGAGGATCGGCTATTGAGGAGAGGATCGGATAGAGAAGAATAAGTCTGTTGAGGTAGAGAAGAATAAAGGCCGACGAGGTGGTGGGTGCGGAGATGCAACAACATTCCGATGTTGAGGTGGTGGAGGTGGAGCAGGCAGACACGGAGGATGATCGGGGAACGGTGAAATATACATGGATGTCATCAAAACATATAGAAAAAGAAAATGTTCTACAAACGGGAGTGAAGCGAGCGAGAGTGCCTTCAATTCATACAAGAACTTCTTTAACAATGAATCGAGGCCACAAACAACCACCTCGAACCTTTTTGGACAAGATGCAAATTGATTTCTTCCTCTTGGTGGATCCATTGAAGGCCAAAAAATTTAAAGAATGGTACACAAAGGCAGGTGATAGGTAATATTTACTGCAAACACTGTCAACTGATAGGTCGATTGATGGTCGGTCAATCGATCATTAATCGACTGATCAGTCGATTAATGGTCGGTCAATTGACTTTTAATTGACTATATGGTCAGTCAATCGACCATTAATTGGCTGATTTGTTGTTGCAACAACCGTTGATCGACCATATAGTCGATTAAAGGTCAATTGACCGACCAATGACCAACTCAACAGTCGATTAATGGTCGATTGACCGACCTCATGTTTATTATATGTTTTTGCTTCATTTCATTAATTAATATGTACACATTGCTTTCAACAGTGAAGAACTGATCATAAATGGGACCACAATCAAAAAAGCTAAAAGTTGGTTTATGTTGATTACTGCATCTGGGGCTTGGCTTGAAGATGATGTAAGTCGATTTAATATGTACATATTGCTTTAGTAGTAAGTGAATCTCATAACAACTTTTCACTTTTCAAAGACGCGTGGATTTGGCGATGCACTTGTTACGGGAGAGCAGGATAAGATATTGAGTTAATACTTCACGGCTAGGTCTTGATGGACAACTAAGTTAGTTAATCAGCAAAGTTAGCCACTCAATAGGACTCATTGATTTGTTGATATAATAACTCCGCTTAGTCTAAAACTTAACTCATTGTGGTATATTTTAGGGAAGACTTAACACCCTTGAATTTGGTTTAAGTTTGTTTTAGTACTTGGTTTTAACACTTTGTTAATTATCAATTGGATAGCAAATTTATCGTGAGATATTGAAATATATCACGAGAAATTAAAGTGTTGAAATGTAAGTGACACAATAAATTTTATAGAGGTTTGAAGATGGGGTAATTCTTCTACTCCTCTCTTCTCCAACTCTGGAGGAATCCACTAAGTATTGATCGAGTACAAAGTGGTTATCGGTCCGGATGCAAGTCTTGATCACACTGGTGACTTGATCCTTTGGGACTCGATCCGGAGATGCCTTGATCACTCGGTTGGCTTCTCAAATGCGACTCGGCTTCTTCACAGGGCATTTGCGCCTTGCTACTATAGCCCACTTGCTCAAGCTTCTTGGATTTGATCACGAAGCCCTCCAATAACTTGAGGCGGTTCGACCTTGAACCTTTCTACAATCCTCTTTGGAATGTAGACCCCTTTGATTCTTCAAATGTTTCATCTTCAACTGATTGAAGTCGTCTTTCATTCACGGGTAAGTGTTGGATTGATTTCCTTCGTAGTGTAGGCTAGAGTATTAAACTTGAATAACTTGAGAATATTTGTGAGGTTCTGACTCGAATAATGGCTTGAAAATTTCAGGTAACCAGGTTGCAAGGTTAACCTTTTCTCAAATAGATTCCTCAGCCTTTTATAGTGTTCTTTTGAAAATTTGCCCGTTGAAGAGATAGGTTAATTTTCAAAAGACACTTGTGGTCGTTAGCTTGTCTTGTTGCGATCCTTGAAATTGACATTTCCTCGCATTGAATGAGTCTTCATCTTTTTGAGTTCGACACGGTGCGATGTGTTTCCCATTGGTTTATTCTTTTTGCACGCTTCTGGGAGTGAGCACTTTAAGAAAGGCAGTATGGAAGTATTACTTGTTTAAGTAATTTTCTTGACTTCTGTGCAACGGATCTCTTTCAGTTGTCTCGACTTGACTGCTTTTCCTTAACTTTCCCGGATGACTTGAGTCGACTTCCAATCATTGGATGACTCATCTTTGTCACTTTAACGTGAGACTTGGCTATCTTGAGTTGACTTGCCCGATACTTCACTCATTGCATCTCGGTTGCTCCTTCAGTCGAGTTCCTGTCTTCTCTTCCTCGCCACACTCAGCTGCCTTACAATTTTATACAATTTTATTCAGTGTATAGAAGACTTACATACATATGCATTTACATAGTAAAATATATGAAGGGGTGGACAACAACACTTCATCTCCTTATTGTCTCTTCTTTCTTCTTCAACTCTGTCTTCGCCCCTCTTTCTCTTTCTCTTCTTCTCTTCTTCAGCTGCTTTCTTTTTCTCATAAGCTCTTCTGGCAGCTTCATCTTTTCTTTTTCTTTCTTATCTCTCTTCCCACTGCTGAGTTTGTCTTTTATTTTCTTCTTCGATTCTCTTTACATACTCAACATTGTTCTTGGCTACTTGTATGTTGGCTATTGCATCAAGTCCGGCCCTATGGATCCCTCTTTTCTTCCCTGGATCTACGTATTCAATGTTTTTGGTAGAGGTCTAGGTCGAAACCTCTTCCTCCACCACTGCTTCTCCCTCCTCTGCCTCGGGCGTGTATTGTCTTGGGGCCTTCTTCTTCCCGGTGAGTGACTAGCAGAGTGACGTGCAAGTAGTTGTCTTTGCTGTCAGCTTCTTCGCATAGCTTGAGACCTTTTTCCCAATACAAGTCCCAGGCTTGGGTCATGGACATATTTTCGAAGTAGCCCTCGGATTCGAGCGTTTTGAATTCATCGACTGATCTCGGCTCGCTCCGGCGTACGAGATGGCATCGGTGTCTGCACTCTTTGGAATGTCTCCATACTATTTCAGTATATTCATTACTCGGGCATCCATCTTTCCTTCCACCTCCTTCATCCCTGCTTCTACTATCTTCCTCTTCTCAGACATGGGTACTGCGGAGTGTTGGAGCGGCAAAGTCACTGGGAGTTTGCTGATGATATCAGCTGTGACAAGTCCTTGCTGAGGGGTTTTTGCAATCATCATAGTCATGTCTTTCGAACCTTCCCCCTCAACAGATTTTCCTTTCTTCTCTCTTCTCTATTCCTCAGATGTCTTCTCCTTCATAGCTACGTCCTTCTTCTCAGCTTCAGATCCTTTTAACGTCTTTAGGTATTCCTCTTCCCCCTTTTTGGCATCATCAAAGGAGAGAGGAACCCCTGGAAACATGCTAGCAATCATGAAGTCCAAGCGACTGATAGCTGAGTTATGCTTGGAATCTGCTGCGGAGTATGCTGCACGGAATTTAGAGCGAGTGGCTTTCAATTCTGCTGCCACTTGCTTGATTCGGCCGAGAGGAGGATAAATCTCTTCTCCATGTTCTCCTCCACGCACAAAAGCTCTTTGCGATGAAATTCAGCAGATTCCATTTACGTGGTATGGGAGGTATGCATTCTATCAATATTTTCTGCATCCTCCTTTTCATGTCAACATTATCGGCGCTCCGGACTAGCATTTTATTGAACAATGTTCAAGTATCGAACTTGTTCCGCATTGCGTGTTCTTTGTTGTTGCCACCATTCCGGATCGACAATTATACCTCGCGGATCGGTAAGATTGGTGTCTCGGTTATCGGTCTCATGTCTAGTGAGGCTGGTGCCTTTCCATCATCTCTATCTCCGCAAATATGGCCTTGAAAACTTCTCGAACCTCGTTGTCACTGTCTCGGTGGCGGCCAAGCGGCGTCAAAGTCGAAATCTGCTGTGTACGATGGTGTCTGTAGGAATGACGGGATCGAGGTTTATGGAAACGTTGTCGATCCAGGTGATTCTTCAAGTAGATCGGCGACTCACAGAGAGAAAGGAAACGATTCTTGACGGATCATCACGGACAACGAGAATATGTTCAATGGTAACTCGTGCCCGTCGCGTGCGATCGATTCGTCGGTCTGCTGACTTAGGGAGCTGCGCGATTGACTATGTTTAATTTGTGGTGCTGTTGGGGTATTGACCCATTTGGATGAGCAATTCGGCTATCTCAGCGGCAATCGTCGGTCTCATTTGTTTTGTCCATATGAGTTGGTGGTCATCGGCCGTATCGATGGCGTCATCGGACGATGATGAGATTTGCATGGGTGGCTCATCATCAAAAGTAAAAGTTTGGCGAGTAGCCTTAAGGTCGGAGTTACTCGTGTTTGGGAGAACATCCTCGGTTGAGTCTTTTGGATCGGCAATGGGGATGACTCGGTTTCGTCTTCGCCGGATCCCGGAAAGGTTACATCGGGATTATCTTGGGAATCATGAAGAGCACTTATCTCCTTTTCATATTCATCGATGATAGTATGAGGATGTTCTCTGTTTACGCCTCTTTACCTCGAGAAGTCTCAACCTCCCGTAGGCCTTCACTACCTCCTCGTAATCTCAAGCGCATCGAGGCTTGGACAATCCCCTTCGCCGGTGTCGGTATGTCTTGGGGTCTTCGAGGTGGCATCCCTGGAGTCTCAACTCCATGGATTGCACTTCCATTGCCAGTGTTAACTCCCGGGCGATTCCATCTTGTGCCTCGATCGCATCGGCGGCGTCATTGCTTTCTTGCGAGCGATTGCACTTGGTGAGACGATCTCAAGCAAATGCGAGCCTCGTCGATGACAACTTGTTGTGTATCCATTTGTTTTTCCTTCTCCGACCTTCTTTGTAGTGGAGGAGTTTCCCCCTCGGTGGCACACCGGTTGAGTGACTTGGAATGGGGTCACTCTTCTCTAGACTCCCACTGTTTCCTTTGAGTATTCGGCCGTTGGGGCGGTGGTAAGACACCTTCATTAGGGGTTGGCTCATTGGGGTCCCCACATTCCCAATTTCATCGCCGAGTTCCTTAACACCTTTTCTAAGTGGTGGGAAGTGGTGGCGGCGACAAAGTGGCAATATCTTTGCACCACTCCCATAGGGTTAAGTTCGGCTATGATCACGGAAGACTCACTGTCCTTCCATTAGCCTTTGCTCATGTACGATCCTGGATTCTGCATGGCTTCTTTGCATTTCCAATTCTTCATTGCGGCGGGGTCAGATCATCATCACTCCCAAAGAGAACATCGAGCGAGGAGGGTGGTAGTGATCGGTGGTCGGTGAAAGGACATATATTGGCTTTCTCGCGTGCCTCGGCCTCTTACGCCAATCTTTCCTTCTCCTTCTCTTTAAAGATTTTAGAATATCCAAAGCAGAGTTTTCTTCATCAAGAGCTTGGACCCTTTGTTGTAAATCCAAGGAAAGTTCATTAGTTCCTCTTCTTCTTCAATGAACTACGGCCTTTGGAACTCTTCCTTGATCGACTTAGCTTCCACTTCCTCCATTCTCATGAGATGATTTTGAATGCCTCGGATAAGGTGGAGACAATATCATCGAGATCATCATCATTCTCCTCTTGCGACCCTCGTTCTCGGGAATTGAGGTAGCGGACTTTCTTGCTCATCACCTTGCGGCATCTATCGCGGCGGGACACGACCCTGTCGACGGTGAGTTGGCTTTGTCGGTACCTCTTGCGCCTCGATTGTTCGACTACAATTGTGTCTTCACTTTGCCTCTGTTGATCGGCTTCAACAATGACTTTCATTTGTTTCACCTATAATTTCGGGAGACTCTATTTCTCCGGTTGTCTCGCGATCTTTTCCGAGTTGAGTGGTGGAGACTCATTTGTTTTCTCAAGCTCGGAACGCTTGAAGAGTCTTCTTTTATTCCTCACGGAGGGATTTCGGCTCGGATAAGGTTTCTTCCGAGTCTGGGCGGCGGGGGTCGGTCTTTGTTGTCTTTTTACGAGGGCTGGTCGTCTCGGCTTATCGATCCTCCTTTTCTTGATGACATGAGAAGGTATTTGAGATTCCTTCTCCGCTGCAGCTGCGAGGAGGGGGAGAGACACGGCTGCGGGGGGGTGACTCGAGCTGCGGGCAGTGCAGATTTCTTTTTCTTTGCCGCGGGCGTGATCTTCTTAGCATCTGCAGGGGCGGCTTTCTTCTTGGAAGGGGAGGAAACATATGTATCTTGGTCGGTGGTGATTCCCCTCACTCGTATCGCCCTCTTTGCGTATGTTCTCTTACGTACTCGGAAAGGTTCGGCAGAATATTTTCTTGTTTACATGGAACGCCTTTCCATGTCGAAGAGGGATCGCTTTCACTTCCATCATCCCAATCAGGCGATCAATCACGGGGATCCTCAAACGAACCATCATCCTTGAAGGATTTATTCCCAATATTCAGCGTAGTATGCTATATACAAACTCAGCCCATTGATTCACCTTCTTCTCTTCAATGATCGCAACCATTACGATCGGCTTAGTTTTAGACGGTTGGTTAAAGCTTCCAAATTTGATGTTTATGCATTTGGCAACGATGTCCGGCCGGTTTTGTGGTAGTCCTCCTTCAACGACTTCTCAATTTGTATAGACAATCTTTGCGGCACGATCAGGTTTGGCTACTTCTTTCCACAGCGACCAAATTAACATCGACTTCATAAATCGGCACTCCTTCCGCCGGCAACAAGCGATGTTACGCCAAATCCTTGGCGATTATGGTGAAGTCTTTCCCGTGAACAGAGGACTTGATGCCCTCATCGTGGACTTCAGCGTTCACGTAGAACTGTGCGACCTCCTCTACGTAGGTCATCTGAAACTCCATCGTCAAAAAGGGTTTCAGTCCTGATTTTCCCAACTTCTCCGCAATTTTCTTCACAAGGGTTTCGTCTGACCCCTGTTTGATCATGCCTTCGAAATCCACAGTAGACCCAGTATGGATTTGCTTTCCCAACTTGACAAAGTCGTAAATAGTTGCCATTTCTCGAAGATTTACCGAACGAAACTTTGAAAAATAAGCTTTGAAGATTTGTAGGGTTTTGAGAGAAAATGTTCTTTCTTTGCTTTTGAGAGAGATGAGCAGTTTTGGTAAAGTGGGAGAAAATCGGGTGAAATAGTATAAGTATGGGTTATGAAAAGGCGTGCGGATGGTTTTGAAAATTGATCAAGATCAACGGCTTAGATTTTGCACGCCCGATTAGCATTTAAGTTCTCGCATTTAATGCGGCAAAGCATTTATATCCAATCATAAGCTTGGTATGCAACTTTTTTTTGTACACGCGTCATAATTACGCTAACGTTATTCTTAAAAAATTCCCGCTTAGTAAAAATGACTGCGTTTTTGTCACTTTGCTCATAAATGACTCGAAACTTACTCCTTGGTGATTCAACTCTTCTCTCTTTGCACAAAGGTACTCATTTGTCGGCCTAACTTGATGCGGTGATTCTCCGATCTGGTGATTCACTTATTTGTTTCAAGAGTTGACTCTTTTTCATCTTTTCACATTTCATCTCTTTTCCTTGAGTTTTCGAGTGTCAACTCATTTCGATTAACCCTAATTCATGCTTGAGTTCTTCAAATCTTGATTCACATAATGGTTTTGTGAATATATCGCCTAATCGCTTATCGGTTGAGATATATTCCAAGGTGATGTCCTTCTTTTCAACATGATCTCTTATGCGGTGATATCGACATCAATGTGCTTTTTGTTCTTGAATGCTACGAGGATTACGAGTGATTGCAATTGCACTTGTGTTGTCACACATGATTGGAATTTCCTTTTCTTCAACTTCATAGTCTCTCGGTTGTTGTCTCATCCATAAGACTTGGGCACGGTGGCCGCATGACTATGTATTCCTTGATTATGGAGGTGGCTATTGAATTTTGCTTCTTACTAAACCAGGAAATTAGCTTTATTTCCAAGCATTTGACATGTGCTCGAGGTACTTTTCTGTGAACTCTACATCCAACATAGTTAGAGTCGAATAACCAATTAGTTTGAATACACCTTCCTTTGGATACCATAAGCCGACTTCTTGGCTTCCTTTAAAATATCTCAAGATTCTTTTGGCTGATCATGTGGCTTTCTTTTGGAGCGATTGAAATCTTGTACATACACCTACATCAAAGGTGATGTCTGGTACTGCTTCTTTGTGAGATAGAGCAATGATCCGATAAGTGCTTTGTATCTTGTTTGATCCACAGGCTTGCCATCGCATCCATATCCATTTTGGTGATGTATTTCATTGGTATTTTCACGAGAAGACTTCTCTTCCATACCAAATTTCTTCATTAAATCTCGGTGTATTTTGTCGACTTATGAAGGTTCCATCCTTCAACTGTTTTACTTGGAGTCCAAGAAAGAATGTCGACTCTCCCATCATGCTCATTTCAAATTTGCTTTGCATGAGATTTGAGAATTTATCACATGACTCTTTGTTTGTGGAACCAAAGATGATGTCATCCACATATATTTGAACAAGCGTATACTCTTCCCATCTTGAATTAAGAAGAGTGTTTTATCCACTTTGCCTTTTGTGAATCCGTTCTCGATCAAGAATTGTGATAATGTATCATACCATGCTCTTGGTGCTGTTTCAATCCATATAAAGCTTTCTTGAGTTTGTATACTTTATCTCCAAGAGTCTTCTGCTCAAATCCTGGAGGTTGTTCAACATACACTTCTTCTTCCAATAACCCATTAAGGAATGCACTCTTTACATCCATTTGATATACAATGAAGTTCTTGTGAGCAGCATAGGCAAGAAACATCCTTATGGCTTCCAATCTTGCCACAGGAGCAAATGTTTCATCAAAATCTATTCCTTCTTCTTGGCAATACCCTTTGGCTACCAATCTTGCTTTGTTTCTTACCACAGAACCTTCCTCATTCATCTTGTTTCTGAACACCCATTTTGTGCCAATAACATTTTGATGGGTAGGTCTTTGAACCGATTCCCACACTTTGTTTCTTTCAAACTGATTCAGCTCTTCTTGCATGGCTTGACTCCAATGTGTGTCATCCAATGCTTGTGACACATCTTTTGGCTCTATTTGTGAGATAAAACAAGTGAACATTGCTTCTTGTTGAGCTTGGATCTGGTTTTTACACCTTCTCTTACATCTCCAATGATTAGTTACGGTGGATGGTCTCTCGGCCATCTTACATCGAGGTTGGAGTAAGTTAGGCTGGATTGATCGTCTTGCGGTTTGTGGTTATTTTGACCAGCTCTCTCATCATCACTTATTTGCATATTTCCCGGTGTCTTTGAGACTCGGCTATCTCATCTTCATCCGGGTTTATAATTCCGACTTGACTTCAACATAGGGATTCTTCGCATGGTTGGTGATTAAACTTATCGGTGACTTTTCAATGTCTTCTCCATTTACATTGGGCTCATCAAACATCACATGGATGGACTCTTACGTAACCATTGTCCTCTTGTTGGGCACTCTGTAGGCTTTGCTTTTTTGAGTATCCCGAAGATACCTTCATCGACTTTGGCATCAAAAGCCTTTAAATTGTCTTTGACATTATTATGGATAAAGCATTTGCATCCAAATATTCTAAAATATGCAACATTTGGCTTTCTCCTGTCCAAGTCTCATAGGGAGTCTTTGTCATTTGTCTTTTATCATGCATCTATTTTGAGTATAGCATGTTGTGTTTATTGCTTGACCCCCAAAATCTTTTAGCGATCTGCTTGACTAACATGGTCCTTCTTGCTTCTTTGAGAGTTATGTTTCTTCTTTCGCTTTACTCCATTCTCTTTGTTGAGATAATTCATGAGCAATACTATTTTCAATACAATCTTGAGTTATTATTCCATTGACAAACTCGGTTCTCTGTCTGGTCTTATTTTGATAATGGTTTGACTCTTCTCATTTTGGATTCTATTCATCAATTTGTGGTAGCTTCTGCGGGGGTTTTTTTCTTCTTACACATGAAAATTGTCCATGTGTATCTTGAGTAGTCATCTACTACCACCAAGGTGTATTTCTTTCAACTTATGCTATTTGGTTCAATTTGGACCAAATAGATCCATATGTAGTAGGTGTAATATTCTTGTTGAAGATGGACATGCCTTTTCTTTGAATGATGATTTGATCGCTTTCCCATCGGCATGCATCACATACACTTTCCTTCTTGTATCTTGAGTGCGGAAGTCCTTCTACAAGATTGCTCCTTGCAAGCTTGTTAATTGTTTTGAAGTTCGGGTGATTTAAACACTTCTTTGTACCACAACCAACTTGATTAATTTGTGCTCTTTTCCAATGAGACAAGTGTTTGGTGTTGATTGACCAATCTACCACATACATGTTCTTTTGTCGCATCCTTGCAACACAACTTTATTAGTTTGGTGTCCTTGATTTGGCATACACCCATATTGAATCCAACATTATAGCCCTTGTCACGAGTTGGCGATACTTAGCAGATTGAAGTTGAGTCCTTCAACATATGCAACATATGTGATTTCTAGTCCATTTTTTCTTGATGGATCGATGCCTCTTATTTCTCCTGGAGCTTCATTTCCTCCAAATATGACTTTTGCACCTCTAACCTCCTCGAATTTTGATAGATTTTTCTTGTTTCTGTCATGTATGCGGAGCACCACTATCCATGTACCAGGTTCCTTGGCACTCATTTGTTCCTTGAACCCGCAATCAAGGAAATTAAGTTTTAGGTACCCATACTTATGCGGGTCGAGGGGTTAGTATTGTAAGATGATCCAACCAACCTATAGCCAAATAATTTGACTCTAAGAGGTTGCCATCTATCAGTGCCATAATCATAATTAACTTTGGCAAATTGCTTGGGGTTTTTAGGTTCATACAGCTGTCTCTTTTGTCTGTATGCCTGTGTGTGTGTTTTAGCAATTGCCTTGTTTGGGTAGTTGTGACATCTCTGAGGATAGTGCCTGGGTGCATGTGTGTGCTGATGATAGCTCTTTTGCCTTTGGAATGGCCTTTGATGAGTTCTAGGCCTTTGCCATTTAGGCTTATATTCCATAGGTCTTTGCTGATAGTTCACATTATTCCAATCAGCTTGGCTTGGATAATTTCTACCATTCCCATCATATGTGTTCCTTTTATAGAACTTAAGGGCTTTTGGTAGCTCTGTTTCTTCTTTGATCTTCCTATTTTGAGTTTCTTTGAGGAACTCGGTGAATTTCTTCTCGGTTGTCCTCTCAAAGATACTCAATTTTTACCTTTTCCTTTATAACCAAGGCCAGTTTGCTTGTGATTGTGCTTTGGAATAAATGTGTGTGCACCATTTGGAGTTTTGGATTTTTGAGATGCTTCATTACTTGAAGATCCTTTTTCCAAAATCACTTTTGGAGCTTGACTTAGCATAGAGGAATTAAATCTAAGCATGTCTTATCTCCACATTCTCTACGGCTCATAATAAGATCATCCAAAGATTTAGATGCCTTAGTGAATGAGGCAATCACATTTTTGAGGTCATTTTCCCTCTTTTCTGTAGCAGCTATCTCTGCCATTAACTTAGCATTTTCAGCCTTTAGCTCTTTGTTCTCAACAGCTATGTGTCTTAGAGTACTCAGCTCCTTAGTCAGCTGTGAGTTTTGGCTTTTGAGCAATTTGTTTTCCTCATTTAGTAGTGTGTGTGAGGATTTAATGTTCTCAAAGTCTTTCATCATTTTGCCTAATGAATCATAAAGATCAGTGGGTGATGAAGTGTGTGTGTCACAATCACTATCACTAGAATCTGAGTGTGATGAGTTTGAGTGTACCTCATCTTCTTGGTCAGGTTGGTCTTGTTCTTTGGCCATTAGACAGATCAAGGCCTCTTCTTCAGAGTCACTTGAGTAGTCAGCTTCACTACTCTCCGAGTCTGTTGTGTCTTTTGACTTTGTCTCTTGATCTCTGCAGCCCATCATTGCCTTTTTCTTTTCTTGTCTTCTTTCTCTGAAGACTTTTCTTTTCTCTTCATTCCTGTATTTGTTGACTACAGGATATGGGCAATCAATGGCATAGTGACCGGGTTGCCTGCAGTTCCAGCATAAATTCTCAACCTTTTGATTAACTCTTTCCATTCTTGGATTGTCGGCTCTTTGGTACTCACCCTTTTGAAACTTTGCTCTCTTAGGTGGCCTGTCTTCCCTTGACTTGGAGGGAGCTGAGTGTCTTCTGGAGGATTCACCTTTGCCTCTTTTGTAATTCTTGTTGAAGAATTTGTTAAACTTTTTAACCATCAGGGCAATCTCCTCTTGGTTAATGACTTCTTTGACCTCAGCTCTTTTCCCATCCTTAGCTATTAGAGCAGCTGTTTTGGGCACAGCTGTCTCTTCTTGGTCTTTTCTTCTCAACTCAAATTCGTAAGCTTTGAGATCTGAGAACAACTCATGGTTGGATGTTTTTGATAGGTCCATGGAGTGTCTCAGGGCCATGACTTTCATTTCCCACTCAGCTGGGAGACTTCTTAGAATCTTCATACACATTTTCTTCAGTGTATATTCTTTTCCAAGTGCGAGATAGCTCATTGGTAATTTTACGTGAACCGAGCATCCAGTTGATCCAAGGTTTCTCCCAAGCATCTTAAAATTTTCAAACTTTTGTACAAAGAACAGATAGCTTATTTTCCTTGATTTGCTCGAGCCTTTCACAAATCAAAGTTAGCTTATCCCAAATTTCTTTTGCCATCTTGCATGATTTGACTTTGTTGAACATGGCTTTGTCCAAGGTTTTGTATAGAATATCCTTGGCCACATTATCCAAGTTATATATTTTCTGTCATCATTTGTCCATTCGACTCTTGGTTTTTCAACCATAGGTGTGCAGGTGCAACATCCTCTTCTTCCTCATGCAGCAGACTCTCCTTGCGATTGTGTTCACTTTTAAAATTTGGAGTGGCCCATCTTCTATCACTATCCACATTTCATCGTGTAATCTTTGATAGATGAGCACGCATACGAATTTTCCGGTCATCAAATTCCTCAATAGTGAATATAGGGATGCGTGTCAAATTTGCTTCCATGATAATAATTTTGCTAAATAAAGGAGTTTTAAAAGATCAAGTGCTAAAGCAAGCTTTGAAAAATTTGGAGATCTAGTTCGAGAACGGTGCGGAAGGCTCAATGAACCAACCGCTCTGATACCACTTGTAAGTCCCAAGGGGTGTGAGTGTAAGGTTTAGAAGGGGGTTGAATAAACCTTACCAACTTTTCGATTTAATCATTTTTAAATGATTGAGTTATTACTTTCACTAGGTCCTTGATGGACATCTAAGTTAGTTAATAAAATAGAGTTAGCCACTCAGACTCGATTTCGAGCCATTGTGAATAACTCATTTGCTTAGTCTAAAACTTAACTCATTTGTGGTATATTTTATTGGAAGACTTAACACCCTTGAATTTGGTTTAAGTTTGTTTTAATACTTGGTTTTAGCACTTTATTAATTATCAATTGGATAGCAAATTTATCGTGAGATATTGAAATAATATGCGAGAAATTAAAGTCTTTGAAATGTAAGTGACACAATAAATTTTATAGAGGTTCGAAGATGGGGTAATTCTTCTACTCCTCTCTTCTCCAACTCCTGGAAGAATCCACTAAGTATTGATCGAGTACAAAGTGGTTATCGGTCCGGATGCAAGTCTTGATCACACACGGTGACTTGATCCTTTGGGACTCGATCGGAGATGCCTTGATCACTCGGTGGCTTCTCGACGACTCATCTTCTTCACAGGCTTGCCTTGCTACTACAACCCACTTGCTCAAGCTTCTTGGATTTGATCACGAAGCCCTCCAATAACAGGCGGTTCGACCTTGAACCTTTCTACAATCCTCCTTGGAATGTAGACCCCTTTGATTCTTCAAATGTTTCCTCTTCAAGCTGATTGAAGTCGTCTTTCATTCAAGGTAAGTGTTGGATTGATTTCCTTCGTAGTGTAGGCTAGAGGATTAAACTTGAATAACTTGAGAATATTTCAAAGAGGTTACAACTCGAATAATGGCTCGAAAATTTGGGTAACCAGGTTGCAAGGTTAACCTTTTCTCAAATAGATTCCTCGGCCTTTTATAGTGTTCTTTAGAAAATTTACCCATTGAAGAGATAGGTTAATTTTCAAAACACACTTGTGGTCGTTGGCTTGTCTTGTTGCGATCCTTGAAATTGACATTTCCTCGTATTGAATGAGTCTTCATCTTTTGAGTTCGGACAGGTGCGAGTGCTTTCCATTGGTTTATTATTCTTTTTGCACGCTTCTAGGATCGAGCACTTTAAGAAAAGCGATATGGAAGTATTACTTGTTTAAGTAATTTTCTTGACTTCTGTGCAATGGATCTCTTTCAGTTGTCTCGACTTGACTGCTTTTCCTTAACTTTCCCCAGATGACTTCGAGTCAGCTTCCAATCATTGGATGACTCATCTGTCACTTTAACTTGAGACTTGGCTATCTTGAGTTGACTTGACCGATACTTCACTCAGCTGCATCTCAGCTGCTCTTTCAGTCGAGTTCATGTCTTCTCTTCCTTGCCACACTCGGTTGCTTTTTACAGTGAGTCTATTTTCTAGTCTCCAGTTGACTTCTTGCATGTTCAGGCATAGCTGACTTCACTCAGCTCGACCAACCCTATCTATTACAATGCAATTTACAACAAAAATGGGGTGCCAACTTTCTATTCTAAGTTTTGCATGGCATTCATCAAAATCTAACAATTAATTTCCCAACAGGGAGGGAATGGGCTGGGTGTACGCACTTGTACTTGTTAGTCCAAGTGGCTACGATAATCTAGAGGGGGGTGAATAGATTATGCCGATTTTTCGCAAATCGCCCTCTTTTTCGAATCAACAAGTAAATGACAAGAATGTAAATGCAGAAATTAAACAACACTCGTTGATTTATAGAGGTTCAACCCACCTAGGGCCTAATCCTCTACCACTCCAGTATCTTCGGGATGGATTTAAAAAAAAAAAGATTTTATTAATTACCACAATTAATACAACACCTTGAGGATCACCACAATCCTCTTACAACACCTTCAAGGAGATTACCACAATCTTCCTTCACCACCTTTGAAGAGTACCACACTCTCCAAACACCTATCACCTAGATCACCAAAGTGTATTCTTACCACAAGAATACTCACAAGGATGTCTTGTGTTGAATGATGGACAAAATTCAAGATTACAACTCTATAAAACCAATACAAAGATTGAGTGCAAGTGTAATCAAGAATCAAAAAGCCTAGACCTCAAAGATGTGCAAGTGAAAGTACTTAGGCTATTACAACAAGAATGTAAAAATGAAAGCTTGAAGAATTTGCAGATTTCTTGTTGTGTATTTGCTTGTATGTATTGTATCATGTGTCTTCAATTCATCCTCTATTTATAGGGAAGTCTTCACCAACATAGGCTTCTTCCTCTTCACTTTTTGTCTACAAAAAGAGGATCACAAGATGTAGAAATATTGTACAAAAATGAAAAGTAAATCTTCTTTGATAAGGATTGCAATGAGTTGGAATTTTTTTTGTCAAAAATAACATAGGCGACCGGTTGCCTGTAATAAGATTTCTAATGTTTTGAAAAAATAGTGAGATCCGGTACAAGTCGAAGGGGGTCGGCCAGGTCGTGTGGGGTGCGACCGGTCACCATAGGGTGCGACCGGTCGGCCCCCTGCTGGACCGGTCCCCCTCTTCAATTTTTTGACCCAGTGAGTTTTGTTTCAATTTTGAGTTCTTTAGGAATCGGTCGACGTTTTGGATGACCGGTCGACCTCAAATTTTAAATGTTGTCCGATTTTTATCAAAAATAAACTTCAAGAAATACTCCAAAAAATTAGTAAAAACATTTTAAATTACTTGGGAGTATTTGGACAACATTTATAAATATTGTTTTGGTGCAAAAACCAATTTAAACAAAACCATCGAAAATGTTGTCCATTTTTATCGATAAATAAATTCTTAGAAATACTCCAAAAATTAGCTAAAAACATTTTAAATCATTTAGGAGTATTTGGACAACATTTATTAACATTGTTTTGGTATAAAAACTCATTTAAACAAAATCATCAAAATCTTGATAAAAACATTTATCTAACAAACTCCCCTTTTTTGATGATTACAAACCAAAACAATTTTAGGAAGTCGATTTTAAAACAAAACTAATTTTTCGGTCTAAAACATCAAACCATTACAAGCAAGATTTATCATAAGTACAAACACACAAGGATAGGAGCAAAGATTTTTCAAAATCATTTTTTCACAAGCTCCCCCTATCAACATGCATAACACAATTAAGTAGAAGCAAACAACTACAAGCTAAAAGCTTGAATTTCATGAGCTTAAAAGCTCCCCTATCACAAAAGCATCATTAGTCAAATATAAAAGTCCATAATATATCACATGGACTAAGTATTATCCATAGCTTTTGGCTTTTAAGAGCTTTAGCTTATAGCTTTTCTTGCAAGCTTATTTACGCTTCATTCTTATGAGCGTTTTTCTTGTTTCTCCCCCTTTGGAATCATCAAAAATAATGTTAGCACGATAAAAACATCATACAATTATATCAAAGTGCACAATTTTATAGATTTATCGAGCATATTGAACATATAAGCTTAAATTCCGAATAAAAGGGAAAAAATTGCTCATTTGATTTGTAAAAGCTCATTTGATTGATAAAACATGATCTCTATAAACTTATAAGACTTTTCAAATCAAGAGAATCATGTAGGTGATGAATTTTTCATTGAAACATTTTGTCGAACACTTGGCGTGCGTCGAATAAAACAAGAGAAATATAACGCCTTTGTGATTCGTTTAAGCCAAAACATTTCATCACCAATTGCAATACAACAAAATTCATACATCATCAATCATCATAAACATCATATTAATACAAGAATTTCAACAAGATATCAAGATACAAGCACATTCTCAAGGGTTCAACCCAATTGTTTTAAAAACGTGCAAAATGCAATCATAGACCTCATTCAATATGCATTATGCCTAACCGAGTTCGTATTGACGCAAAAAAAGTTTCGGAAGATAGCGGTTTTGTAAAAATGTCCGTTTTGTAAAAATGTCCGATCTTGAGATGGTACAAAAGATATCTCAATTTTTCATTTTGAAACACAATCCCTTAGAAAATGATGTCGAATCTCAATATGTTTAGTACGGTTATGATGAACCGGGTTTTGAGCAATATTTATAGCGGATATGTTATCACAAAATATAGGAACACTTTCAAAAGATCATTTATAATCCGCTAAAGTTTGTTTCATCCAAAGCAATTGAGTACAACAAAAAAAGCCGCGGAAATATATTTCGGCCGGCCGTTGAAAGTGAAACACAATTTTGTTTTTTTGAAAACCAAGAAACTAGGCAATCACCTAGAAATTGACATGATCCGGAAGTACTTTTACGATCATCAAGATTTCCGCATAGTCCGAATCACTATAACCTTTAAGAGAAAAATTTTCATTCTTTGGATAAAATAAACCATATTGAATAGTGCCTTTCAAATATCTAAAAATTCTTTTAACGACACTCATATGAGATTCTTTGGTATTGCTTTGAAAACGAGCACATAGGCATACGGCATGAAGAATATCCGGTCTACTTGCGGTTAAATAAAGTAAACTACCAATCATACCTCGATACTTGGATTCATCAACCGCTTGCCTTTTTCATCTTTGTCAATCTTGACGTTTGTTGCCATTGGGGTAGAGACGGTTCTTCCTTCTTCAATTCGAACTTCTTCAAAAGTTTTTTGTATACTTGGATTGTGAAATGTATATTCCTTCTTGACATTGTTTAATTTGAGGTCCAAGAAAGAAGTTGAGCTCCCCATCATGTTCATTTCAAATTCACATTGCATTAACTTAGAAAATTTCTTGCACAAGGATTCATTAGTAGCACCAAAAATAATATCATCAACATAAATTTGCACTAATAAGCAATCTTGCCCTTTTTCAAAAACAAAGAGAGTAGTATCAACTTTACCTCTTATAAAACCATTTTGCAAAAGAAAAGAGCTAAGTCTATCATACCATGGCACGGGGTGCTTGTTTCAAACCATACAAGGCCTTTTTAAGTTTATAAACATCATTAGGCCTAGAAAAAATTTCAAACCCCGGAGGTTGTTTTACATAGACTTCTTCTTGAATAATACCATTTAGAAAAGCGGATTTAACATCCATTTGGTAAAGCTTGAAATTTTTAAAGCAAGAATAGGCAAGTAAAATACGAATAGCTTCTAAACGTGCTACGGTGCAAATGTTTCATCATAATCAATACCTTCTTCTTGACAATAACCTTGAGCTACTAATCTTGCTTTATTTTGAACAATATTGCCTTGGTCATTGAGCTTGTTCCGAAATACCCATTTTGTGCCAATAATTGTTTGAGATGGAGGACAAGGTACTAATTCCCATACATCATTCCTTTCAAATTGATTCAACTCTTCTTGCATTTCTAAGAACCAATCCTCATCTTCAATAGCTTCCTTAGCATTTTTAGGCTCTTTTTGAGATATAAGAGCTTTCTCGGCAAATTTTCTACGGGTCATCACTTTATCAAGGGGATCACCAATAATAAGATCTTTTGGGTGATCTCCCTTAAATTTCAATGCTACGGGAAGATCCAAAGTGTCACCTTTATCTTCTTGAGGAGCATTTGAAGTGGATGGTTGATCATTTGAGGTAGAAGGTTGATCATTTTGAACATCAATTTGAACGATGGGTTCAACAATATCCTCTTCATCACTTTCATCATTGGGTATCCTTTCAACACCCGAAGCTTCATTGAATTTGACATGGATGGATACTTCAACAACCCCACTTGTCTTATTGTAAACCCGATATGCTTTGCTTTTTGTTGAATACCCATAAATATTCCTTCATCGGCCTTAGGATCAAGTTTGTCTAGTTGATCCTTAGTATTCAAAATAAAACACTTACATCCAAATATTTTGAAATAACTAATATTTGGAGTTCTTCCTTTCCAAAGCTCATATGGAGTTTTATTCATTTTAGGACGAATATAAACTCGATTAATGACATAGCAAGCGATACTTACGCCGGCCCAAAAATATTTTGGAAGTCAAAATTCATTGAGCATGGACCGACTCATCTCTTGTAGTGTCCGATTCTTCCTTTCGGCTACTCCATTTTGTTGAGGTGTCCTTGGAACCGAAAAATTATGACTATATCCCTTGGTTTCATAAAAGACTCTAAATTCGCCGTCAAATTCTCCACCTTGATCACTTGAATAGTCTTAATAGTATCTTCTTTTTCATTCTCAATAAGTCTACACAACTTAACAAACTCATTAACGACATCGCTTTTATTTGCAAGAAATAGAGCCCAAGTATATCTAGAAAAATCATCAACTATAACAAAAGTGTAATGTTTTCCACTTAAACTTGTCGTACCAATATCCCCATACAAATCAAGATGAAGCATTTGTAGGGGTTTGGTTGTGGAAATTTCATTTTTGGGCTTAAAACTACTCTTAACTAATTTGTTCTTTTGACAAGTGTCACATAAGCCAAGATTTTCAAAATTCAATTTGGGTAGTCCTTTTACATGTTGGTTTTTGTAAATATTTTTCAAATTTTTGTATCCAACATGTCCAAGTCGCCTATGCCATAAACTAGTTAAATCATTATTGGCGACAAGACAAGAAACATTTTGACTAACCAAATCACTTGTACAAATTTTGTAAAGATTGCCTTTTCTATTTGCTTCACAAATAATTTCATCATTTTTAAGAATAAGGCATTTTTCTTTATTGAAAACAACATTATAATTTGAATCACAAAGTTGGCTAACACTTATCAAATTAAACTTAAGCCCTTCTACTAAAAGAACATTACTAAGAGAGAAAGAAGAGTTACCAATTTCTCCATTTCCAAGAATTCTTCCTTTGCCATTGCCGAACATGACCATACCCTCTTCTTGGAGCTTGATGTTGGTAAAAGTTCTCTCATTCCGGTCATATGGCGTGAACACCCGCTGTCCACGAGCCATTTTGAATCCTCCATAGTTGTTATAGCCCCTATGACCTACAAAAGAATTGTTTTTAGGTACCCTATAGTTTTGGGGTCCATGGGGGTTAGCCTTGAGACCTTTGGGTCTCCATACAAAGCTAAAATTGTTCTTCAATTTACAAATTTTTTTTGTAAATTTACCACAATAAAAGCAAATAAGATCATGGGCACTCTTAGCACGTATAAAAGTCGGACCTTGGTCATTTTTCTTTGAAAGAGGTTGAAAAGGTTTATAGCCAAGTCCTAATTTGGAATGCTCACCTCTTTGTGCATCTAAAATTTTTGTGACTTTATCCGTGCTTATGTTAAAACGATGCACATCCTTTTTCAAACATTCAAGATCTTTGGTGAGCGATTCTTTTTCGGTTTCAAGAGTATGTACTCTAGTAAGAGTAATAGCATGAGCTTTATCAAGTGATTCATAAGAAGTAAACAATTTATCTTTTTCTAGTTTAAGCTCTTTATGCTCCTTTTTCAAATTCTTGTATTTAATAATCAAATTTTGAAACTCATTTTGCAATTCATCAAAATCACATTGTAATTCATCAACTAGGGAAGAAGATGAAGCATTAGAGCGTACCTCTGTATTTTCATCGTCTATGGCCATAAGACCATGTTCGGATTCTCCTTCCTCGTCGGTTGTTTCAAGTAATTCATCCCAAGTTTTGTCGTCCGCATTTAATGCCTTCTTTTTCGAAAAAGGCTTTTTCTTCTTTTGTTCTTCTTCCGCTATTTCCGAGCAATCGACTATGTAGTGCCCGGATTTTTTGCATTTGAAACAAGAATTGTCTCTAGGCTTTCTTGTTTTATTTTTATTTACAAATTTCTTGCAAATTTTCTAACAAGAGTCGCCATTTCTTCATCATCCTCATCACTAGCATAATAAACATTATTAGAAGAAGATGTTAAGCCTTTAATAATATTTTTCGTACCGGTTTAGAGGTTGATGGTTGAGAATTTTTCCTCTCCTTGAGATATACTTCATAAATAAGGAGGTTCCCAATGAGCTCATCAAACTTGAGTGTCTCAAGATTTTGAGCTTCCATGATTGCCGTCACCTTTTCGGACCATGAGCCGGGAAGGGCATTTAAGACTTTGGTCACCTTATCTTCTTCGGAGATGACCTTTCCAAGAGCCACAAGAGGATTGACAATGTTGTCAAGCCTTTCCACCATTTTTGATATGCTTTCACCATCATGCATATTGAAATTTTCAAAGTCTTTCACAAGCATTGTTTTTCTTGCTTGCTTCACTTTCTTTGTGCCCTCATAAATGGTTTCTAATTTTTTCCAAACTTCATGTGCCGACCGTATGCCTCTTATGCGATTATATTCGGTGGCGGTAAGAGAGCAATGTAAAATGTTTAAGGCCTTACCGTTTAGAGAGAAAGCCTTCTTGTCATTTTCATCGTACTCCTTGAACGGCTTGGGAGTCGTGGTACCATCCTCTAGTTTTGTTGTTGGTTGAGCAACTCCTTCTATGACCACATTCCAAATATCAAATCCGCACCCTTGTAGAAAGCACTCCATGCAGTCTTTCCAAAATGCGTAGTTGTTGGCGTCGAATAGTGGTGGCTTGTTGGTGGAGGCGCCGGTGGTGAGATAAGCTTCATTCGTAGCCATGGATCTTTCCTCTTTACTCGGAACGAGCTAGCCAAAGAGTTTGGCTCTGATACCACTTGTTAGTACAAGTGGCTACGATAATCTAGAGGGGGTGAATAGATTATGCCGATTTTTCGCAAATCGCCCTCTTTTTCGAATCAACAAGTAAATGACAAGAATGTAAATGCAGAAATTAAACAACACTCGTTGATTTATAGAGGTTCAACCCACCTAGGGCCTAATCCTCTACCACCCCAGTATCTCCGGGATGGATTTCAAAAAAAAAAAGATTTTATTAATTACCACAATTAATACAACACCTTGAGGATCACCACAATCCTCTTACAACACCTTCAAGGAGATTACCACAATCTTCATTCACCACCTTTGAAGAGTACCACACTCTCCAAACACCTATCACCTAGATCACCAAAGTGTATTCTTACCACAAGAATACTCACAAGGATGTCTTGTGTTGAATGATGGACAAAATTCAAGATTACAACTCTATAAAACCAATACAAAGATTGAGTGCAAGTGTAATCAAGAATCAAAAAACCTAGACCTCAAAGATGTGCAAGTAAAAGTACTTAAGCTATTACAACAAGAATGTAAAAATGAAAGCTTGAAGAATTTCTTGATTTCTTGTTGTGTATTTGCTTGTATGTATTGTATCTTGTGTCTTCAATTCATCCTCTATTTATAGGGAAGTCTTCACCAACATAGGCTCCTTCCTCTTCACTTTTGTCTACAAAGAGGATCACAAGATGTAGAAATATTGTACAAAAATGAAAAGTAAATCTTGTTGATAAGGATTGCAACGGTTGGAATTTTTTTGTAAAAAATAACATAAGGCGACCGGTTTCCTGTAATAAGATTTGAACATTTTGAAAAAATAGTGCGATCCAGTGCACAGTCAAAGGGGGTCGGCCCGGTCGGCCCGACTGCTAGACCGGTCCCCTCTTCAATTTTTTTGACCCAGTGAATTCTGTTTCAATTTTGAGTTCTTCAGGTACCGATCGACGTTTTGGGCGACTGGTCGACCTCTAATTTTAAATGTTGTCCGATTTTTATCAAAAATAAACTTCAAGAAATACTCCAAAAAATTAGTAAAAACATTTTAAATCACTTGGGAGTATTTTGACAACATTTATAAACATTGTTTTGGTGCAAAAACCAATTTAAACAAAACCATCGAAAATGTTGTCCATTTTTATCGAAAAATAAATTCTTAGAAATACTCCAAAAATTAGCTAAAAACATTTTAAAAATCATTTTGGAGTATTTGGACAACATTTATTAATATTGTTTTGGTATAAAAACTCATTTAAACAAAATCATCAAAATCTTGATAAAAACATTTATCTAACAGTACTTTCTGATTTGCTATAATAAGCATTGGATTGTAGCCGAACTTGTATTTGAAACGTCGGAGGTGAATATCTATGATCCCGACAAGGATTGCCTAACAGAGGGGCAACTTAATCAGTGCCTTGAACCTGTTACCGTTATGTTCCCGTTACTTGCACAACAAGTTGGGATTAAAACAAATGGCCCCCTCAAAGTGTTCGAGATCGACAAGACATCCAGCAGGGCACGCAGTAAGTGATCTATCTTAATTGTGTTATTTAGCTTAATGTTTTAATTAAATGCTAATTGTTGTTTTAACATATCATAGGGGTGATTGCGTAGTCTTCGTGATCAAATATATAGAATTTCTGAGTGTTCGGCAAGAAGTGAATCTCGTAAACAACCATCATATGCTTATGTGGAGGGAGAAGTTGGCTGCCGACATATATGCTTTTAATTATGATCCTTGATCGTATTGATCGGTATATTTTGAACACTTGTAAATGATATACTTTTAGATTTAGATTTTGAATATTTTGAATTGATCGGAATATTTTGAATATTGTAAATGCTATATAGTTTTAGATTTTTAGCTGAAGTATTTTGCATTTTTAAGTGATGTAGTTGAGAATTAGTCGATTTTTAAGTATATTGTAAATGTTATGGTTAAAACACATGGGTCGATTAATCGACCATATGAACGATACAATGGTCGATTAATCGACCATATGAATGACAGATGAGTCGATTAATCGACCACCGTATCGTTATGGTCGTCGATGGTCGAATCGACCATCGTATCGTTCATATGGTCGATTAATCGACCATCTATGTTTCTGATTGCTCAAATTACTTCCAAATTGAAAGACATAATTTCTAAAAGTTGTCATTGTTTAACAAACCATTGAATCGAATGACATAATTTCTAAAAGTTGTCATTGTTATAAACCACTAGGGATGGCAACGGGGTGGGTCTGGGATGAGTTTGGCCAAACCCGGGACCCATCCCACCAAGAGAAAATGAGACCCGGGACCTACCCCGTCCCGTCCCACCAAGAACCCGGACGGTGGGTCTAAACTTCTTTGGACCGGTCGACTTTAAAAATATCTATGAGTTCTTGCAATCAAGCTTTAATAAAAGCGCTAGTTCTTTACCAAGCATTCTTAAGAATATGAAATGCCCTTTTTCATTATGTTATAAGTTCTATCTCATAGTAAGAGGATGACAAAGCCAAATTTTTTAACAAATTCATATTTTATCATGGATGACTCCACCAGAAAATCAAGTACCCAAGTTGTTGGGATCTGAAAGTAGCAGCAAGAATTCAAAACCAATGCCTTGAAATCATTAAGATCTAATATATTAATATTTAATATTATTAATTAAATATATAACAGGCGGGTTCGGGACGGGTCTAGCCAAACCCGTTACCCGCCCCGGACCGGTCGGGTCCAAAAATAGGAGACTCGTTACCCGCCCCATTACCCGCTTGACTGGGTTTAAATGGGGCGGGTCCATTGCGGGTCCGAGTTTGAACCCACCCCATTTTCATCCCTACAAACCACTGAATTACATGCATAACAACCAACATCTAAACAACTGAATTACTTCCCTACGAAAAACATCATCTCTTTGAACTTTCATCGTCGATCACTCTTTGGATTGTTGCTATGATACCCAGGTACATCCGAGAAGTCAATCGGCGGCGTTATGTGTTTTGAACACGTTGTAGGCAATTTCATATATCGAAACCCGATCGTCCGAAACTCTTTTTCTTCAATGCTTTCTGTACAAATGACTTGTAAATTAGAATGTCAAAGTATAAAAAATAACCAACTTAACCATATTATGTTCTGGTTAATTACCTTTCCAATTCGATTAAAGTAATTGCCATCCACGTATACGATGTTTCGTCCCTTGTCGAATATAGCTCCTGTTTTGTCAATATAACTTTGAAACCTCTCAAAAACCTTTGCCAGGAACAAGCGAATCGAGCTTTAACTTTGGCAACACTAAAATCCTTCGAAAATATGTCCTGAAGTTGTGGAGCAATTAGACGGATGAAGGAGTTCCACTCAACAGCATCATGCACTGGCATGATGCGAGTGAAACAATCTAGCATTTTAAACAGGTAGCTTTCCTCTGCAGGTTCCCAATTCACTACCATTCAAAACAAATAGTCTTAAAGAACAGAAAAATACAAAGTAGCATGCATTCTAATTAATAAACAATAAAATTTAGCACCTACTTGTAAATTTGTAATGTCAAAAACTACGTCCCTGGAATTCTAAATTTGTTTGTCAAGCCCTGCATCATGTCAAAACAACCAAAACAGACATTAAGAATATTAAAACCCTAACCCTAAACCTAAACTAAAATCGATATATTAAAGCAACATGAAACAAAATATGAAACAATTGATTAAGAAAATCAACAAAGCATGATAATGTAAAACAAAAGAACAACATTTACCTCAAGAACTGTTAGTTCGTCCCGTTCGTCTTTCTTCGTTCACTTTTTCGGAAAGTAAAAAATGAAACGTTTTTTTAACTGTGAGGTGGGGTAAACGAAACATTTCGCTTTCTAACTGTGTCGCTACAACGACCATCTGAACGATAAAGTGGTCGATTAATCGACCATATGAGCGACATAGTGGTCGATTAATGGTTGATTAATCGACCCTTGAACGACTGTCGATTAATGGTCGATTAGAAATGTTTAACCCTACTTTTAGTGTTTGTTTAGGGTTTCATATAAGTATAATATGTTATAAAATCTCTCATATAATTTAGTGTTGACTGGAATTACATTAATCACTACAATAATCACAGGACTATAAATCACGTTGCACTATATGTTACATTATATCATATGTTATCAATATGTTTCCGATTATTTGACCGTCAATTGTAAAATATATCATACTATATGCTACATAGTATCATCATATGTTATAAAATCTCTCATATAATTTAGTGTTGATTGGAATTACAATAATCACTACAATAATCACATGACTATATATCACGTTGCCTTTGTATGTTACACTATATCATATGTTTTGGTTTTTTAAGTGCGTCAATTGTAAAATATATCATACTATTTGCTACATAGTATCATCATATGTTATAAAATCTCTTATATAACTTAGTCTTGATCGAAATTACAATAATCACTATAATATAATATAGTATGATATATTTTACAATTGATATATGCTACATAATATCATCATATGTTATAAAATCTCTTATATAATTTAGTCTTGATCGAATTACAATAATCACTACAATAATCACATGATTATATATCACATTGCTTTGTATGTTACTTTATATCATATGTTATCAATATGTTACACTATATCATATATTATATGATTTAGTCTTGATCGGGATTACAATAATCACATGACTATAAATCACGTTACCTTTGTATCATAGTATCATATGTTATAAAATCTTATATAATTTAGTACTATATGCTATATGATCGGTCACAAGTCGTGCAACCCGATCCTAACCGACCACGTGGTCGGTTGAGAAAGGTGATGTGATGTCCGACCCGACCGACCACGTGGTCGATCGGTCGGCAACCCGACGAAGAACGATTACTTAATGTTTTTTTAATTTTTTGTTTCTTTTGACAATACAGAGAGGTTTGTCCAAATTCATGAATACAACAATTATGAAATCGGAGACGAAATACAACAATCACTAAATATGTGATTGTTTATCGCTCATCGGTCTTTGATCACGGCAATTCAGTTAGTTGTGCCCCGATTTTTGGCACCTACTACATTTTTGTCTTGAGCGAAACTCTCCTGTTGATGGTATTCGTGCTGTTCTACGACGCCCACCTCATTGTCTGACAATAGGTGGCAAGACAATCATTTCCTTAATGTTATTGGGAATCTCCTATTCATTTTCGTTAGACACAGGGAAGATAGTCTACGCATATACTTTCCTCCAATAGTCAACGGAATAGTACGGTGAGCACATGGGGTATATTGAAAAACCTCTCTTCTTGGCCGCTGCTATTGCATGCTCACATGGTAGGTGGACCAATTGAAACTTTCTGCAAGTGCAAGTGTTCTCAGCAAAGTTAACAGTGAAATTTGTGGCCCCACTCCTCACCACATATAAACTTTGATCAATTGGTTCAACCGTGAACTTCTTTGTTTTTTCATGAGGCTTGCGTAATTTTTCTTCCATTGCGGGAATTAGATTGCATGTACAACTTTGTGCAGCCTCACGCCTCTCATAGAACCAAGATTGCAACCTTTTTCCAATACTATCAAACAATGCAAGTATAGGAGTTTGTCGGGCTTTTTTAAACAATGAGTTCAGATACTCTGCATTATTTGACGTCACTATATTATAACGGTCTCCTTGGAAATATGACCTAGCCCAAGTAGCAAAATTTGTATCGTTAAGATACTTCCAACCTTTCTTGTCAGTAGCTTGAATTTGGGACATATACTTGTGAAATTCTTCTATTGGTATATGCCTCAGTTGCTTTGTTAAAAAGGGAGATAGTATCAGTCTTTCGAGTTACAGTCCTCAAGTTGCTTTTGATATGATAAATACAATAAGCATGACGTGCATTTTGAAAAACAGTTTGGTCGCATTGATAAGACTCATGTGCATCGGATATCACAACAAGGTCTTCTTGGCCACATGTTATTCCTTTCAAGTTCATAAAAAATCAATGCCACGAAGCATCGTTCTTAGAATCAACAACGGCCCATGCAAGAGGATAAATCTGCATATTTACATCTTGACAAGTAGCGATAATCAATGTACCTTTATATCTTTCGATTAAAAATGTTCCGTCCACAACAACTACTAGGTGCATTGAAGAGTGAAACCCACGAATGCGGGCCCGTATGCCAAGAAAAAGTACTTGAAGCGTCTAAAGAGTATATAATTCTGGATTAGCTACTTTCAAGTTATGGGCATATGCGGCCAACTTAGTGTAACTATCCTCATGTGAACCCCTTATGTATGCTAAAAAGCAGTTATCTAGACCTCCTCACTTTTTGATAACTTATTTCAATGCCAAAGTCTCGGCGAATTTCATTCGCAACATCAGCAGTCTATATGTAGTGTTGCGATCCTCAAACCTTGACATGATATGTTTTCCAATGATCCACGATCTTGCTTGTCTATGATCATTGGTGGACAAACTTAGAGCACAAATATGTTCGGTGTATATTTTATAATCGAAAATAATCACGAGTCTTTGAACTTTGTTGCTCATAAACGCCATTTGCAATTTTCATCAACACACACAATTATGTACACATTCTTGTTCGATTTTTTGTTTTGAATCGGAAATTGTATTTTCAATGCGATCATGTGCGATCTCAATCGACACATTAATGATGGTCGATTGACCGACTCATTGGGGTCGATTAAACAATCCGATCTCGCAAATACGCAGCAGTCGATTAATCGACTTCATCTACTCGAGAAAATGAACGAAATGACAGATAAATTGAATAAAACAATGCCATAAGGTCAGAGAAACTAAATTCAAAATTGAATATTGATTTCACTTGCAATATCGAAGATCAGGAAGGCGGAGATGTACAATTTTCGGTTGGTTGAAGCACAAAACCCCCAAAAATTCGGTTGAAATACACAAATTTTGTGGAAGAAATAAAAAGGAGTATTTTAGACCTTTGCAATTGGAGGGTTGTTGGGATATTAAAATGGTGAAAGGGTAATTTGGACATTTAACATAGGAGAAGGCCATTAAAGAACTTTTGGAATAAGTAAGGTCATTTTTGAACAAACTCTATTTGACTAGGCCAAACTTAAACAAACCCCCTTTTTAATAGTAAGTATATATTTTTTAAAAGTTGTAGATTAATTATGTTAAAAGAAAACAAATTGTGTCCCTCTAATTGTTTTTAATGTACTTTTTTACTATTATTATTTATTTTAAAAGCTACCAATTAGGTTAAAAAACACAAAATGTGCTTCTATTAATAATTTTTATATAGTTTATAATTGCATTCATTTGTGCCCCCACGTTAAAAATTCTGGATCTGTCCATTGATTGTTGTAAAGTATATTTAATTTAATAATAACTTTCAATTAAGACAAACTAAAATGTGAAATATAAGATACTTTCGAAAAAACATACATAAGATAAAAGTGATATAAATTTATGTGGTAATTGCTTTCAATTTAATGTGTCCTTTTTATTTTGTTAAAATTATTTGTTATTTATTTATTTTGAATTTAACTAAAGGCTAATTCATTTAATAAAGTTGGTGTTAAATAAAAATTAGCGTCAATTATTTGATATCTGACTATCAAGGGAGCATTATCAGAGTTGTTTTTTGGACCTACATGCACACCTTATATTATAGATATATTTATAAACATTAAACAATATCAAATAATTTGATCCAAAACTCAAATATTCACTATTGAAGAAATATATATAATCCTATTTATTCATTTTATTTAATTTTTAGATTTATTTATTTAATAAAATTATAGTTACGTAAAGTATGAGATTTAATGCTTTATTTAGTTCACGAGTCACTACAAGAAAACAAGAAAATTCCAACGGAAAATGTTGGAATTTGACCAATTAACGTTGGAATTATCGATTCAACGAAAATTCCAATATAAAAAATGTAGTTGGTAAAAAATGGTTGGAATGGCAATGGAAAAAATTCCAATGGAAATTCCAATGTTATTTATCCATTGGAATATATAACCGTTGGAAAGAACTCCAACATTTTTTCCAACACTAATTCCAACAGAGTTATACCATTGGAATATATTTAATCGTTGAAAAACTCCAACGGTTATCCCAACGAAATTGTACTATTGGAATTTAGTCCAATGGTAATTCCAATGGTAAATATTCGTTGGAATATTCAATCAATTTATCTCATTATCTAATATTTTTAATTTCTCAGTAGGTCACCCATCATCAATTTGACCCAAGTCAAGCACATTTAACCATGTAGTTTCAACATGATTGACTCCAGAAGAGAAGATACATTTTTGTGATATAGATAATATTTTCAAATCTTTTAACCCAATTGAAATTTTCCAATGGTATTGTAATTTCCAATGGAATTTTCCAACAACATGTTGTGCCATTGGAATTTTAAAAACTCCAATAGAAATTCCAACATTTGGTTTACCGTTGGAATTTTCCAATGGTATTTTTAGTGATGGAATTTCTGTTGGAAGTTTTAAAATTCCAATAGTATTTCCAATGGTTTATTATTACTGTTGGAATCACTGTTGGAATTTTCCAACAGTTAGTTGTGGTGTTAGAATTTCCGTTGGAATTTTAAATTCCAATATGAATTCCAACATTTTATACCAATGAGTTTTGTTTACCGTTGGAATTTTCATTGGAAATTTCCAATGGTATAATGTAGCATTGAAATTTAGTTGGAATTTTAAAAATTCCAACAATTTTCTATTTCATTGGAATTATTTTGTTGGAATTTGATTGTTTTATTGTAGTGGGTGTTTTTGCCCACCAATATAAATTTTATTGGTCTAGGGAGGTATTTAAGAATTTTAATAGTAGATGGGGTATTTGATGCAAAATCAATAATATAAGGGGGTAAAATGTATTTAGTCCTTATTTTAAGTATAGATATGATGATATATTAATTAAAATATCCAAACACCATTGATAACAATATCCAAAAAAGAAAAAAAATGGCCATAGCAATATTGAAATTTGACCATCCACATTAAATACAAGTTGAATCATTCAATCCATCATACAGAAGTAACAGAACTGACGTGTATAACAAATGAGAAATGAATTATTGCAAGGTGATGTTATAAATACCTACATTTGATAGAGTCATAACATTCAAAACAAGGTTAATTGAATTTAATTTTAAAAAATTATTTTTATTGTTATTATTATTTACTTTATCCAACCTTAGAAATGATAATATACTTATCAATTATTTTTTATTTAATTGATATTCTATATTTTTTTATGCGAAATAAATATTTTTTATTGCCGAACTTATAAAGTCAATAAAACATAACTAGTCTAGAAACCTATGTTAGTTAAATACGGGATGAGAATAATTCGTTATTTAATATGTACGAGTATATTATGAATTTTTTAAAAAAATTACGGTAAACAAATCGGCAAAAAATACGGAAATATTAGTATACAGACTCATAGACGTACATATATAATACAAATATAAAATAATTATTCGGAAGTAATAACACAACCTATTTTAACATTGCTTTTATATGGATTATATTTTATACTTATGTTTAGATTATATAAAAATTAATTTCAGGTACTTTAGTAACTAACTTAAAATTATAACACAAAATTAAAATAATTATTTAATAAAAGTTAGTATATTCTTAGGTGAATTGTATTTATAATTAGATTATATAAAACTCAATATATTATAATACTATATTAAATAATCATTTAACATAAAGTCAACATAATAAGTGAATAATAATAAATATATTTCTATATTATTAATATTCTAATTTATTTATTTTATAATGTTTTATTATACTTATAAATAAAATTTGAATGATTTTTAGATTTATTTAATTATTATAAAAATATCAAAATGAAGGTTTATTCATCAAGTATTATACAGATAACTATAATACATATACTAAATGCTTTATTTCAAAAGTACGGAGTATTAGACGATGCTTCCAAATATGTACGTGAAATGAAAGTATTTTTCAATCATTCGTACGTACGAGTATTTTATGGGTATGATACGCGTTTTAACTAAAGAGCTAGAAACTAGAAACTATTTATTTGTTTTGTTTTTATATAAAAAGTTTAAGAAACACCCCAATATGATTCCAATTCCAAACATAGTAATTAATTCATCTGCGTATCGTGGACTTGAAGAGTGCGTACTTCTTGTAAAATAACTGGACCAGGCCTAAATTTAGATTGGATGTAATTTTCTTGCCAATAATATCACAAATGCTACAAACTTATACAAACCAATAATCAGAAGCACGAGTAATACTTGTATAATTTGACACTATCTATATGTGTTGGAAATACGGCGTCCCGGGAACATCTTGGGAGAATTAAAATTTCCGGCTTTTCGATCAAATCGGAAGAAAAACGGAAGCAAGTGATATTAAAAATCAAGATCTGAATACAGAAACACCAAATTATGCGAATTACATTTATTATAACTAAATCAAGAAAAGAAAATTTACCTCTTTCGACGATTGTGTTTTTCTTGGTTTATTGATTCTTTGAATGACACCACGATCTTTCAGTTTAATTATCTCTATCAACGGCAGTGTGCAGGCGCCCAAATAATATTATAAGTTCCTAATTTAATTTTCATGCGATGTTTTTTATTCATAGCTTACAGGCATAGTCTCAGTACTAGTCAAATCTCCAAACATATGCAAACTTCTGCAAATCTATTGAAAGTTTGACTCTTTGACAACTATCCAATATAATTATCAAAATTTGATATCATAAATATCATATATTTAATTAATTTATAGTACAATCATTTATCAGATATTTCCGTAATTAACTAAATTTGATATAATTTCCCAAATTATGAAAAATTATTTTCATAAACCCCTAAGAACTAAATATATTATTTCTAAGACGTTTATGTTTGGAAGGCAAATTGTAGACCATAGACCTATAAAAGCTATAATAAATTGAATAAATGATTAAACTCTTTAATTAATTTATTCGACTAACTAATTCCGATATTATTCCACTAAAAATCTTGCACTTTCATATTTATAAAGTTAGGAATGGGCATGTGACTCGGAGATCTCCGAACCCGAACCCGGACCGAATAAATTCCAAATCGAAAATATCAATTAACTTTTTAATTTCTCTGAACCGACAGTTCTGGATAATTTTAGATATCCGTACTGATGAACCGAAATTAGAACAAATCTTAAAGAAATTTTTAAATATTTATATTATACATATATATTATATTTTCTCTTAATGTTGAATTAAGTATAAAATTAATGAAATTTAATAATTTATAAAAAAAACATAATACTACAATAATTAACTATTTAAAAAATCAAACAAAGCCTTCCAAAAAAACAAAGCAAACAATTAAAATGGACTAAAGTATTTATGGATTAATAATTTTAGGCCCATGTAAAAATAGTAATTAAATAAAGAAGGTATTAATTAATTGACACGGGCTAAAATGAAATTTAGTATTTTATAAAACTTAAAATATAATACTATAATGATTTTACTTATTTAAAAAAACTAATAAATTAATAATAGATTAAAGTATTTATAGATTAATAATTATAGTCCCATTTTTTTATTGATTGACATTTAATTTAATAATTTAATGTGGATTATTCTTTTTTGTTCTTTTTAAAGTATGAATAATCTTCGATTATCTATTCTAGACCAAATCGATCCACTAGAACTGAATATCAATACCGAACCGTCCCGAAATTTGGGACAATATGGTATGAATATTTTTTTACCTACGGTACGGTTTTGGATATGAACTTTTGAAATATCCGAATTTCGGTACGGTTATGGATACTTTTGAATATCCGAACCGTACAACACAAACCCTATATAAAGTACCTTACTTTACAATATCTCCTAAAAAAATATATTACTTTACGGATTTGAGCAATCATTGATATAATCCTTGTATATAGACTAATCATTCATAGACAACGCATAATCGAAGCTCCATAATATCTATTAACCTTTTCAATTACGTATATCTCTCATTTACCATTAATTCACCAAGGAGAAGTTAATATTTAATCAAATTACAAATTAGATATCTCAAACCACTCAATTCTAGAATTAACAAATCAAATAGTTGTCTTTATGTATAGGAGAATCAATATTTCAAGCCATTTATTTCAAATGTAATTCTTAATGCAAGTGTTGAGAATGTCGTCAAATAAGCTTTAAGGAGTAAATTATCTATAATCTTAAAACTATTGTATAAACTAAGATTATGTTTATATCAAATAAACTAGAGATTCTCTATCACATTCCATACAATAAACATATGCGTTCGAGAAATAAATGTCAGCTTTTATTAAAATAAAAAACAATTCACAATTGTATTAAGGGCACTATCGCTACTCTCACATGATGTACATGCTTTCACCATGGAGCCTGGGCAAGCATCTGGAACTCAAAACCGAGCTTCTTATTTTTCCATTTGAGAGCCTCAACCTCAGCCTCTAGACTTCCTATCAACGTTTTAACGTTCAAAGATGTCGCCTCAAGATTGCTCATCTGTTCATCAGACTTGAGCTCTTTTTTATTTCTCTGCGTTTCCACAGTCGAACAATACTCACGTGAAATGCCGACTAACTTTTGTAACCTATCGCGTAAAAATCCAACGGCCATGCCAAGATCTTCGAAAGCTTTTAGGGTTTTCTCCCAGCATTCAAAATGATGGAGAGACGTGGCAAGTTCCGCAGATTTGATAGCATCGGCTATATTGACAGTTTCAGAAATCATTACAACAGCTAATTTACTGCTAAGGCCCTTAATAAGACAGTCATGAAGAAACCTTTTTTGACTGCAGCAGAGGTGGTAATATTTTGTTCGAAGATTTGTTGGTATCTCTGAGTCGAGAATTAGGCCGTCCGCTTGGATCTTGAAATCCTCAAAACTCTTGACGTCTTTGAAATAAACCACGGATTCTGAGTATCTGTTATCTTCTAGAACGTTGCGATCAAAATGATCGATGTCGTTCTCAGATTGACCAGTGTCAAGCTTACTATCGGATATTAATCTTGCCTTTTTTGTTTCCTGATGATGGTTATTTACGGCAAGAGAATTCAGATGAATCCGCCTTGCTGTTTTACCAATACAGGCATTTTCTTGATTTGGTCTTCCATTTTCACTGGTAAAACAGTTTTACGATTTGTTTCTTGGACAATGTGCAGTTATATGATTAAAAAAAAATGGACAGGTGAATTGTCTTACCACTGCTAATTGGCTTAATGTCCTGAAAACCACAAGTGTGAAAACCAATTGCCCCATTGTTTTTTTCGGTTAAATTGCCTGCTCTCACGATGTATACCTGAAGAAACCAAACAGCAAGCTGTCAGAGACACTTATTTGGAAAAATAAGTGATTGAAAGTCAACAAATTTCGAATCAGGCTCTGAAAATTGACAGGCAAGAAGAAAGATGAAGTGATATTGCCATAGGCATCACGACAAAGGTACGATTTCGGAAAGTGAACTTGTCAACTAATATGCACAAAATTGAAAACCTCAAAAGAGAACCAGATTATAAAGAATATAATATACGCAGATACCAACCATCCAAAACTCGTTAATTTTCGTTATTTATGGTGCTTGGTATGTGTAAGCCAGTATTAGTGTATTTCGATCAACAATGATCCACAGGTGAGCTTTAAAATCACCTCACCATTTCCACACCATCAAATTGAATATGCACGTAGTATGAGGCCAAAGAGTTACCCTAAACTTGCAATGCTCAATCAGATGGAATACCAAGGCATCTCCTTCTAGCAATTTGTGTGCGATGGAGAAACCCCTCCAACCACCACTTAGTCTATTTTTTCGAACAGAATACTTCGTATTGTATTCTTGTTCATTTTCATCAACCAAAACAATAGTGTCATCGTGGCTTGGCATATGTGCATCACAAAATTTCTTTGGTAAACCCTGTTGTCAAAGAATACTAACTTCTTCATAATTTGATAAATAAATAAAGACTTTCATATAATAGGATAAAACTTCAACTTACCAAATAAAATTTACCGGATAGATGAGATTTAAGCAATTGTTTCAAGAAACTAGGGAACTGTCCTGAAGAATTTGCTTGAATCCCTTTTGCTTGCTCCAGGGCAGAGGAATTGCCATTGAGACAACTATGATGATCATCCGTTGTGCTCATTTTTACTTCATTACTATAAGATTAGATAAAAACCACTATAAGAGAACACATACTGTTAATAGAAAGTACCTATATACATAGCCATTGAAAGTACTGAGTACAATGCTTTCCATCTAACGTGTGTAATTTTAGCCTACTAATGTATTTATAGCATAGTTGTCAAAGGCTCAAGGCTCAAGGCACAAGGGCTCCCGGAGTCTGAGGCGCAAGGCGCGTGCCTTTTTGAAGTGAGGCGCAAAAATAAATAAATAAATAAAATAAAATTTGTAACATAAACATGCATAAATCCATTAAAAAAACCCAGTTGGGTAGTTGGGCTTATGTTTACTTGGGGCTTAACTTAAGAAACCCTACGAAAACTTAGTAAATACAAACCCCATTTAAAAACCAATTTTAACATACCCACTTTAGGCCCAAAAGTAAGTAGCCCAGCCTCAAAAAACCCTACGTTTTACTCAGGCGCGCCTGAGCAGAAGCCTGGCTCCTGTGCGCTGAGCCTAGGCGCGCGCCTGTGTAAAACGCCTCGCCAGAGAGGCTATGAGGCACAGGGACCAGCGCCTTGCGCATGAGGCGCGCCTTTGACAACTATGATTTATAGTCGTACATAATTGCTTGATGAGTTATCCTTGCATCAGCAAAGAGATAGTACTGTTTTGAAGCATATAATAAATAAATTGAAAAGAAGTGCTAGGATAAACCTGGACGTTATACAACTAGGGCGCATATAGACCATCAATCTAAGGGAAAAAAAATGGTGGTGAAGAAAACAATCATACAAGGGTAGAAATACATGCATAACCTTGATAAGAAGCACATCCCTAACACTATCATTTCCATCTAAAAAAGAAACGAAGTTAGTTCCACGCTCTTCACACCCTTTGTCAAATGTGTCACATAAGTCGGAGAACACCTACAGTTCATGGATTTCATCCCAAAACCATGTGGTATGTAGCAGTATACTTTCTAACACATGAAGCAATAAAACCTTCTAACTCATGGATAAAGCAATACCAAGCTATAAAAGTGTTTTACATGATTTTATAGCTTCCAACCTAGACTCACATAATACTGGGTAGAAAACGAACATTCATGATTCACCTTATGTTACACTTTAAGTGGGATGCTTTAACACCAAGTTACAAAATCAAACGTTATGCAGCCAACGGGAATTTTAGAGTGGTGTGGATGTGAAATAAGGTAAATTTTGTTTCTAGCCAAATATCATGTGATTCTAGGATGGAAATTATAAACTTATACAGACAAGTTATATACATGCCAACATTTGGTATCGCCTGACTGACTACTATTGAATCTCACATGCGTAAGTTAAATGTTTTCACAGCATCTTTAAGGCATCCATTTTCAAGATTACAATTTATAGATCCACAAATAAAATTCAATGGTTTCTACAGCATTGTACAAGTTTAAGCCTACTGGAGGATTTCTGACTCAAGACTATAATTTATTCTCACAGCAGAGATACAGAATAAAAGGAAGAGTATTCATCCTGTTTGCTTCAATTGCTGATAAAGTAGCAAACAAACAAGAAAATAAAACAAATTAAAGTTTATAATAGGAAATCATCATAATGAAAAACTCTTAACACTGGCATTCATTTAGGAATCAGGAGCAACAATGATTCAAACTCTACATATAAAATGAACCTCCACTCAACTCCAGTCTCCATATGCTACAAGAAGAGACCTCGCTTATTTCTTCTTAAATACCCATTACCCTATTTTAAGCTTTTAACAAAATTCACAAACAAAACCACAACCCAATCATGAAAGGACTACAACGGAGTACTGTTCGGAATGAATTCCAAATGAAAACTATTTTGCTATAAATGTTCAGAAATGAACCTTGGGAGAAGAAGAACCAGCAATTCGTTCATCAGACCAGAAATCTCACAAATTGAGGACTGCTGCACTTTTTTCCAACCTTCCACCAGAGAAAAGTTTGATCATGAGGGTCTAGAGTTTGGTTTGTAAATACGACGACGTTTGGATACTAAACGATGAGTTTGGCAGTGACCATGGACCATAGCCATTGGCTAAATGGGCTCTCTTCATCTTACGGACACACTTATCAATTTTGTTTCCTAATGGGTCTCTTACTATGGGCTATGAAGAATAATTATTAAAATTGGACCCAACTGGATCCCAATTTAAGCAACACGAAAATCCAAACATTTGGAGAGAATTTCCTGAGTTTTGAGGAATGTACTGATATAATAATTTGTTTTAATTAGTGAGTTGCACAATTTAACGAATTAATTTGATTTTGTGTCATTGGAACAAGCATGTAAAAAGCCAAAAAATAAATAAAAAATTTCCATGTGGACATATGATATATAATATATTCATTTGTATATTCATTTGTAGGTTCAGGGTTTATGTGTAAAACAAAATTAGAAAATAGAGGATGAGAAGCTTGCAAAATGTCCCAACGGTAGACCACAAATATTTCATGGAGGTATGTGCTTGCGTATTTCGTTTTAGAACTTCATAAAATTTAAAAAAAAAAAATGTGAAGCATTCAAAATTGAGGTGTCAAAATTCTACATATGTAGTATGTTTATTATTTTTTTATCCCATTATAATTAGCGAATAATGGGGGTAATTGTAGTGAAATATCTATAATTTTAGTTCATCTGAAATGAAAAAAATAAAGTAAAATTTAAAGAACACAAATTTAGCACTTCTTATTCCCCAAGAAAGCACCACAAAAATATTGATATTTATATTTCCCTCCTTCCCAGTCCAAACAAGAAACAATTAGGAGTAGATATTATAGTACTATATTGGGTAATTGGCAACTTGCACCCTTAAATTACACTTGATTTGCACATTGCACCCTAAAATTCAAATTTTGGCATTTTCCACCATTAAATTAGGCTGTTCTTTGCAATATGCACCCTAATGCTATTTCTAATGGATTTTTAACCGATTTGTCAGGTTTAAGGGTGTCCAATGGGGGTATTTTGGTCAGTTTTTTTATCTTCTTCATTTTATCTCTTTTAGTATTCATGTAAAGTCAAATGGGTTCCTCCATTTTTATAAGGGCTAAAATTTCCAGCTAAAATGAGTGTAGTACTTGCTCAATCTCAAATCAACATAACTATATGGAAAGCATCTGTCAAAAAAATTCCTACATGAGAATCCCCATAAGTAATCACAGAAACTACTAACTGAAGTAAAAAAACTCTAATGAGCAAATTGTTCAATAAATATCTTAATTTGATTTGCAAAAATTAAAACAAAAAACATTGATTATTTCTCCAACAACTAGAAGTCTGACAAAGTGGTGTTGGAAGAAACATAACAAAATAAATTACAATCAATGCTTCAAATAGAGCCACTTCTCTCACGTCAATTATACAACTTGTTAAATTGGAATTCCGTCACTTTGTTGTGTTACAAATGTATTTGAGTCCATCTTATAAATCTTGGTTGCAACCAATGATGATGGTTCCTGTGCATATCATAGTTAACATTAGAATAACATATTAACACTATATAAATACTACAGTGTAATTTTATGAAAAAAGTAATAAATATTAGAAAACCTGTGTTGTTGTCCTAGAACCCATACTACCAGAATATGATTTCCCAACCTTTTTCTTTACCTTACAAGAACAAACAAATAATATGAGTAAAGATGCATTATTCTACAAGATGAATAAAATGAAAGTAAAAAATTCATATATTTAATTCATACCAGGTAATTTTGATTGCTTCGTGGATGCGGTGGAGTAGGCGACATTTTGATTCGTAAGGGGCTGCTTACATCCTTTCTTGTTGTGTCCGAGCACTCCACAATTTGAACATGAGTACTTTAGGGTCATTTTCTTATGGCCTCCTTCATCTGGTTCTTTCCTCCGGGCATGCTTTAGCGGTCTTCCAACCTTTTTTGTATTTTCAGGCCACGGAATCAATGGAAGTAATGTAGTGTCAGGCCACTCTTTTTGCCCTTTTAGAGGATTGAGCAAGTGCGAATAAGATTTTAGAAATGTGTCCTTTTTATACCAATGCTCAACATAATCCTCAATTTTTTCTCTTCTATAAAAGATACAAGATGTGGCATGAACACAAGGAATTCCAGAAGATCCCACTTTTTGCAGCTACAAGTTTTAGAAGTTAAATCCACGATCCATTTGTCCCCAAGCCATCCCTTAACTTCAAATTTATCATGACCATTCCACTCTAAAATATATTCATAAGCTCTTTTCTTATTATTCTCCAAGATCTTTTGCAAAAGAGACAAATTTCTCCATTAGACTTCATCACTTTATCTCTTTGTGTATGAATTCTTTTCATTATAATCACCCTAAGGATCTCTAACATGGTTATAATTGGCTTGTTCCTTGCCTTTAGGATGACATGGTTGAAACTTTCACATAGATTGTTTAATAACAAATCACATTTTGACCAAGTACTAAAATGTGACCTCTTTAACCTTTCTCTCACCCAATCATAAGCAAATCGAGTCACATACCTTCAACTTCTCCATCTCATTATTGAAGTCTATAACTCACAGTTGATGAAGCGACTCTCCAAAGTAAATCTTTCATTTGCAATCCCTTGTGTTTTTGTTTGAAATTGTTATACATATGCCTTAAGCAAAATCTATGCTCACGCGTGGGGCAACAAATCCTCTATGCCTTTATCAATCCCTTTTGCTTGTCGAAATAATAGTCCATGCATAACTATTTCTCATGTCCGGTCTTGAATGAGAAGACTAACAAACCATACCCAGGACTTTGTATTTTCTTTCAAAACCACAAAGATATGCGATTGGATACATGCTATTATTTCCATCAATACCTACATCACATAACAAAACTCCACCTTTTGATGTCTTTAGGTGTGTTCCATCTAGACTATAACAGTCGCATCGCCTTGAACCCTTTCTTTAAGGCCCCCAACATATATAAAATCTCTTGAATGTGCATGTCTCGGAACCTGGAATATGCTTGCATTTGATTTTTATTGTCGTGTCGAGGATTGGTCTATAAATCTCTTCACAATATCTCCATAGATTGGCATATTGTTCTAGTTAATGCCATAGCTTAGTTTTGTCGCATGCTTCTTTTGCTCTATACATTTTCCAAATAGACAAGGAAGTTTGGTTTTCCATTGACATAATTTCTTGCATTGAATTGGTCGCCACTCGGGATTACTCTAAGATGATGCTCATATTTTTTTGCAAGAAACTTTGAAGTCAATGTTCGAACTTGGGGCTCTATAACAATTGTGCTCTCCTCGATTGACTTTACTTGGAAAGTTTTGTCATTCTTAGATTTAAATGAAGCATATATAACCCATCTACAATCACAAGTGGCTTCAATTTTGTCGGCTTAGGTTTTGGTAAATTTTAAGGGCTTGCCTTGCTTGATAGAATATCTTTTCTTTGCCTCCCGAAATCTGCATTTTTGTTTTGAAACATAAGCCAACATCAAATTCAAAATCGAGTCATCGCATCATCCTCATAAATCGATGGTGTGAATTTTTGCTCTTTTTGATGTTTGGATTCTAGCTAAAGACACAAAATGGTCTCGCACTTGAATTTTCAACAACTTTTTGCCTCTATCAAGCACATGTGAAGATTCATCTCTCATGCCAATCCATTCAATCTCTTGATCAATATTCTCATCAAACAACACATCATCATATTCAAAGTCACTCTCTTCAAAGCCATCACTAAATGTTGAATCACTCCCATCACTTTCTTTATCATCATTTTCTTCATTTTCATCTGTATCATCATCAATTTCAATCATCCCATGTTCATGACCTTGGTATGCTTCCTCATAATCTTGGTGATTCAAGTCATGACAATCTTTGTTAAGTTCATGATCAATAGATTCAACATAGATGCTAACTACCCTTTCTTTGTCCACAAAGTTTATTAAATTTCTAGCATCCTCATCATGGACTATAACTATTAATTTATTGCAATCATCGTGTCCATTTAAACGTAATAAAACCTCAAACTATTTTCATAGCCTTTATTTGTTTAGCCATAGAATACGAGTTCATTCAAACTCATCTCTAAAATCGAGAAGTCAAAAAAATTGACTTTACCACCAATATAAAAATTGCCATTGCGAGTCCATGAATGAACCGAATGATGCATTTTTATCTTTGAAAAATGTACTCTGTTATCCGCAAATATCCAAAAGCAAAAGACTATTAATAACACTAAAAAAAGTTATTATGAAAAGCAGAGTAGCACTAACAACCAAGAACAGTGATTGCTTAGTTGCATATATAAAACAAGGTTCATCATTCTTAGTGGTTTAGTGCATATAATGATCAAAGCCCATTATCAAATTGTGATGTAATGTCATAAAATTCACATATTTAACATTATCAATGAAGAAAAAAATTGTAGAACACATTACCATAGATTGGTGCTTGACATCCTACTGGTATTTGCAATACCCGTTTAATATTATCTTCTTGTCTCAAAATCCCAACCATTATTTTGTGACTAACATAAACACTAAAAAACTTGGTTTAGAGTGAAGAAATGGGAAGAAGACGAGAAATGATGGTCTGATTATGAAACCCTAACCATGTTTTTTTAAAGGGATTATAAAAAATTAAGAGACTAAAATACCCCCACTGGATTACCTTAAACCTGTTATATCGGTTGCAAATCCACAAAAAATAGCATTAGGGTGCATATTGCAAAGAACAGCCTAATTTAATGGTGGAAAATGCCAAAATTTGAATTTCAGGGTGCAATGTGCAAATCAAGTGTAATTTAAGGGTGCAAGTTGCCAATTACCCTACTATATTAGTTTACAATTTACTCCTCTCCAGTCTATCAGGTCTCATCTTCTTCAACCCTCCGCCATTTTTCCTTTTCCCGGAGCACCAATGGAGAGAGCGGTGCTCCTGCGCTCCCTTTCATCTTCCTCTTCATCTTCTGCACTCGCCTCCACCAGATTATTCTCCCGCTCCATTCACCGCCTCCCAAAACGCCACCGTTTGGTCCCCAACGTCCACCGGCGCTCCCTCCTCCGCCGGCACCTCGGCTTCATTTCACCGGTCTCCCGTCCTTCTCTTCAGCTGAACAGACACTTCTGCCCTCTCTCAGTGCGCGCGGTCTCCACCTCGACTGTCCAGTCTTCTCCTGGTAATTGAGCAGTTCTTCTGTTCGCTTTCTATATATTTAGCTGAGTTTGAATGTTTGTTGTAATTGATTTGTTAATTTGTCAGAGTTTTTGGGAGCGGATGATGACGTGGCTGATAAGCTTGGGTTTGAGAAAGTATCGGAGGAATTTATTGAGGAGTGTAAATCTAGAGCGGTGTTGTATAAGCACAAGAAGACTGGCGCTGAGATAATGTCAGTCTCCAATGATGACGAGAATAAAGTCTTCGGCGTTGTTTTCAGAACTCCTCCGTAAGCGTTTCTGCTGATAATCGATCATTACTTTCATGTCCTCGCTATTGAAATTTTTAATCTAAAAGTTCTTCTATCGATTTATATTAGGAATGTTTCCGATAATGTCATGTTTCTGTTCTGAAGTAACAGTTATCATTCAAGAGTGTTGTTACTTAAATTGCACGATTCAGTGAGTTGCTAAGATTTGGAATGGTACTATGAAGTTGAAGATGGAAAAGAAAAAAGAACCTTATATTATTTACTCTCATGTAAAACCTCGTTCTAGTTTGATTAAGGACATTAAAATGTGGATTGAGAGATTATTTCATTGTGAAATTTGGAGAAAACATTCCTTGTGTTGTAGTAGTGGAACTGTGGAAGCTGATATAATAGTGACGGAGCTAGCTTGATATGTGTCATAGTTTTCGTGCGGTCATTGACATGGACACCGTGCTGAATTCATTGCAATAACGCTTCAACTTATTTATAATATGTTGCGAAATGATTTTTTTGGATGTTTTTCTTCTGTAACCATCCTCTGGATTTGATTATTGACAAAAATGAGAACATTTCGAAGAATTGGTTTGCTTGTCTAGATAAAGGAGCAGAAGATAGAACAAGAGAAGAATTATGTTCTACAACTTGATGGGAAACTTTCATAGTGAAAGAAGAAAAAAAAAGTTTATTATTCATTAATATCTGATTGTGCTAAATAATGCTACATTTTGAAGAACATAATTCTAGGTGTGGATGCAATCACAGCCTTAAATTTTCCACAATCACTAAATTATCCTAAAATGTTCTAGAAACACAAACTTTATTAAGAAAGACTGACTTTAGCAATAGTATATTAAGTTACTCTTTCTTACCGAATAATGTCTCTATTTCTTTATTCAAGTAAGCCATTTAACGAAGTTCAAACATTTCAATTTGCTGATGCAGAAAAGATTCAACAGGAATTCCTCACATTTTGGAACACAGTGTGTTATGTGGTTCGAGAAAGTATCCTTTTAAAGAACCCTTTGTTGAGTTGTTGAAAGGGAGCTTGAATACATTTCTGAATGCTTTCACATATCCTGATCGGACTTGCTATCCCGTTGCTTCCACAAATACAAAGGTCTGGCCCTTTTATAGTTTTATTACAGTAAAAAGCACAGAAAGTTTCTCTAAGAACTTATTTTAACTAACACATGGCTACTGTTGTTACACAGGATTTCTATAACTTGGTTGATGTGTACTTGGATGCTGTATTTTTCCCTAAATGTGTGGAAGACATTAAAACATTTCAACAAGAAGGTTGGCATTATGAACTGAATGACCCCTCGGAGGACATAACTTACAAAGGTTAATATTTGCCTCTAGAATTTTATGTCTCCTGGTGAATTTGCCAGTCTCCATATATCATGACAATTCTCGCAGATAAGGGGATGCATATTCATTACATCACTGATATTTGTTTGTGTGGTTTGCTCCAGGTGTCGTTTTCAATGAGATGAAAGGTGTTTACTCTCAGCCTGACAGCATCCTAGGCCGAGCTTCCCAACAGGTAAGCTTCGAATAACTGTTAGAGGTTTCTTTGCACAGTACCAGACAATGAATGATATTGGTTTAATCGCTATAAAACTTCTCTCATTCTCTGTAGGCCCTATTTCCTGACAATACTTATGGTGTTGATAGTGGTGGTGACCCACAAGTTATTCCCAAACTAACTTTTGAGGAATTCAAGGTTGGTTCCTATCGATCATATTAATTCATTATTTTTTAATTTAAATATTTCTTTTCATGTATTATCCGTCTTCAATTTTCATGCTCATTGACTGAATTAATTATGTTGAAAGTTCTATGAGAAGAATGAGAAGGATTTGATACTTCACCTCGTTAGATCAATGAATCCTTGTAGTTGTGTGTTACTTCGTCCCGTAGTTTTCTTCAATAATAAGAAGGTTCATCAAACATAAATTTACTTTAATGCTACTGGAACTTCTCTTTTTCATGAGATACCTCCACCAGCTTCTTTATCTTAAGGGCATAATCCTCAGTGATCTTTTAAAATGTATTACAAGGTCACAATACCCCGAACTTTGTTCTGACTAATATTCCTAGTTGAGTTTAAGGTTCATATACTCACACAGCACACGTCATGTTTGAATACATGGATATACATAGAAAGATATACACTTTTATGGAGGTAAATGCATATATCCTGACACGTTTATCAAAATCTTTAGATTTTATTTATTTTTCCGCTCCTTGTATTTTGTTTATGATATACTTTGCAGACTAACATGGATATAGTATGTAAATGTAAATATTAAATTATTATAAGTGAATTCTACAGTTTCTTGTATTTCATTCATAATAGAACATGATTATGTGAGCAGAAGTGAGGTACTGGAAGTATAACAATTTTTGTTATACTTTATCATATGAATTATATAAATTTTTCCACTTTGCCCTTTATGGACCGTTTTACCCCTAAAACTTATTTTTCTTAAAATAATAAAAATAGTTTTACAATCAATTAATCATATCCAACCCATCATGCTTCCGTATAAAAATTAATGCTCTCTTAAATTCATACATTGTTTCACGAAATGTAGTTGAGTATTCCTTGTTAGTGGCGAATATTTTCATTGCTAATTGACTAAAATTATATTATATTTTTCTTTTTTAATTGGTTGGTGACGAATACTTAAGATTGGTTGCTAATGTCAAAAGTTACCGATGATTTTTCTTGCTGCAATTTTTTGCTTTTCTTTTTCGTGTTGGTACGAACCATTGTGATGCCTATTAAGGGAAGTTTCACTTTTGCTCTTCCATTATGTAGTATAGATGTATTACAAAAGTGTTTACCTTACATTTTCAGCTATATTCTCACTCATTGCATACTATACATGTATTATAAATGTGATTACTTGACATTCTGCTCTGTATCCTTAAGGGTGATTTTGTTTTTTTATGTGTATTTACAGGAGTTCCACCGCAAATATTACCATCCCAGCAATGCCAGGATATGGTTTTATGGAGATGATGATCCAAATGAAAGGCTACGGATTTTAAGTGGTATGTTATCAATTTGTGTTAACTTTTTTTTTGGTCCCATTGAAATTCAAAGAAATGGAAAAAAATATGAGCAACTTGCAGAACAATTTCAGAAACTTGCTGGACTGTATTTCCTTCACATAAAGGCTTTACTTACAGGGTTCTTAGTTGGCCTCAATGTAAACCATATTATCTTCGTATATTAACTGTAGGAGAGTGTGTGTATTTGTCTGTTTTAAGGTTCATCTGTTACATGTTAAATGGACAGTTTGTGAAGAAATTACGCATTCATCCTTAGGATCTTTGTCACTAACTGTTGTGCCGTCCGATAAACCATTTAAGAAATCCTTAAATTAAAACTTGTTATGCCTTATATTTTCCCATGCTTTCCAATGCAGAATATCTAGACATGTTTGAAGCAAATTCAGCTCCTGATGAATCAAGAGTTGGCTCTCAGAAACTGTTCTCAGAACCAGTCAGGATTGTTGAGAAATATCCTGCTGCCGAAGGGGTGACCTGAAAAAGAAGCACATGGTGTGCCTCAATTGGCTCCTCTCTGAAACGCCTCTAGACTTGGAAACCGAGCTGGCTCTGGGTTTCTTGGATCACTTAATGATGGGAACTCCTGCTTCTCCTTTGAGAAAAATCCTGCTGGAGAGTGGTCTGGGAGATGCTATTGTTGGTGGGGGTGTTGAAGATGAGCTTCTTCAGCCTCAGTTCAGTATTGGATTAAAAGGTGTATCAGAAGATAACATTCAAAAAGTAGAAGAACTGATCATGACTACACTTAAAGAGTTGGCAGAGGAAGGCTTCAACTCTGATGCTGTGGAAGCATCAATGAATACAATTGAGTTTTCTCTCAGAGAAAACAACACTGGATCATTTCCTCGTGGCCTAGCTCTGATGCTTCGCTCCATTGTAAGCAATTCTATATACTTATCTTCTTCAACTTGGTTCCTCCCCTATTCTTCATCCTTGAGTCTGAAATATTCTCATAAGTACTTTTTATCTGATAGGGGAAGTGGATTTATGATATGGATCCATTCCAGCCATTAAAGTATCAAGAACCTTTAAAAGCATTGAAAGCTAGAATAGCAGAGGAAGGCTCCAAAGCAGTCTTTGCTCCTTTAATAGAAAAATTCATTTTGAGTAACCCACACCGTGTAACTATAGAAATGCAGGTAATCTTTTTTGCTGCTACTTTTCATCTCTGTTAGGTGCAGTATGGCATGACTGTTTCATATGCTAACTGATGTTATTAACAGCCTGATCCAGAGAAAGCTTCCCGTGATGAAGCGGCTGAGAAAGAAAATTTGGAAAAGGTGAAAGCTAGCATGACCGAGGAGGATCTTGCCGAACTGGCTCGTGCAACACATGAACTTAAGTTGAAACAGGAGACTCCTGATCCACCAGAAGCTCTAAAATGCGTACCAACCCTTTCTTTGGAAGACATTCCTAAAAAGCCTATACATATTCCTACTGAGGTGATCAGAGGATGACAATACTATAAATCGTCTTTCTGTAAATTTCTTATCCTTTTCTTCTGAGTTTTAATTCTATTGCTTGCAATTGCAGGTCGGTGATATCAATGGGACTAAGGTCTTGCAGCACGACCTTTTCACAAATGATGTTCTTTATGCTGAAGTTGTATTCAATATGAGCTCTTTGAAGCAAGAGCTTCTTCCTTTGGTACCTTTATTCTGGTGAGATAGCAACTACTGATTTTTCTAGAACTTTCCTTTTGGAACTGAATGTAATATGGAATGTTTCGTAAGACTGTTAATTCTCTTAAGTCAATTACTCCTACATCCTTCTTTCTGCCCATAGTACTACTGTTATGACAAACATCTAAGATGGTCATAACATCTAAGATGGCTAACCCCTGCATAGGAAAAACTCCTATTGGCATAGATCATTATTCATAACCCTCAGCCATTTTTGGTACCCTCCTTCTCATATGATGTGCAACCATGCACGGATCCAGTCCATGCGTGATGCCACAGTCTCCATCAGTAAAAGCTGCTACTGGCCACAGCCACCTAAGCCTTGGGCGATCATTGCTTATTACCTCAAAAGTCCCCCAAAGGGCATTCAGAAAAGCCAAGTGACCCAAGCTTGTTTAGGTTTACGCGCGGCTCAAAATTTCACAAGTGTTTTCCTGAAGGCTTGAGTTTGGTCAAGCTCTTCTTTTCCCCCTAAATATCGGGCTTGATTTGAAAATGAATATAGGCTTCAAGCCAAGTTTGAGCTAGGTCAAATTCATTTTTCCTTGACGTATTCTTCTCTGATGAACATAATAAATTAAAATTACTCCAATAGTTAACAAAGTAACACATGGTATAAATAGTAGTAAAATCACGTTTTACTCGTACTTAATCCGAGTATGAGATCATCATGTTTTGGTTTATGACTAATTTATTGAATTATATATAGTTTATTTATGATATTATGTACTCAGTAATTTTGTAGAAGCCCAAACCTAATCAAACTGAGCCTACCCTCGCTCACACTTGGCTTGAGTTCAAAATCAAGCTTTGACCTTCCGCCCAAGCTTGATTTGTTTAAGACCTTAAGAATTATGAGCTTGCGATCTTGAGCTAGCGTGGGCAATTGTTAGTTCTAGTTATAGTCATACTTCCAGGTTAGCGAGGACACCAAATCATGGATTTTAGAGCAAACTCAAATATCTCATGTGCTTGATACATTTTTTGTTCTCTTGTCACTCATGCAATGCTGTAGCTACTTTTGTTTGTTGATTCACTCTTGTCCTCGCTTTGTGTGCAGACAGTGCCTCACCGCAAATTATTTGTAGATATAGTTATCACCACCTTAACTAATTTCCTGGTTGTGTACGGGCCTTTCACATTGGTTTTCTTGCAGACTATATGCGTTACATCAGAAAAATCATACCCCTCTATGGTTATAGTGTACATACACTGTCACTATACTTAGATCATCTGAATTTTACATTAGTCTATAATCATAAAAATACCTGGTAACTTTTCGTACCCATTAATTTGGGATACAAACTACCTGTTACGACGTCCAGATGTGTATTTTGGATGTAGTTAATAGTTTCATGATGGTCTTCAACTATCAAATATTGAAATTAGTGGATTCAAGTTATTAATAGTTTTGTGGCAACTCTCTCATTATCAAACATTAAATTGATATGATATGTATATGTCAACAGCCAGTCACTGCTGGAGATGGGAACTAAAGACATGGACTTTGTACAACTGAACCAATTAATTGGAAGAAAAACTGGTGGGATATCAGTATATCCTTTCACATCATCAGTTCGAGGGAAGGAGGACCCATGCAGCCGTATAATTGTTCGAGGCAAAGCTATGTCCGAACGTGCTGAAGATTTATTTAATTTGGTAAATAGTTGACATCTTCTTGATAATTTAATTAGCAATAAATCGAGCATCTCAACATTGGCATTTGCCAAATTTTTGGTTAGGGCTTCTAATTATATGTCTTGATAATTCATTCATCTGCAATCTGTACTTCTGCTAGTGTCACTTTCTTTCCCCTGATGGAATAAATGTTTTGGATGTGCAATCATACAATTGCAAACTTTCTTTTTGCTGGAACCTTCACTGAGGTTTGTTTGAACTATATTGGGAAATACTGCTCAATATGTTATGGTGATAATATTTGCTACCCACAATGTGTTTTCACAAAAACATTTTGTGCAGTCTGTTGTAAGTGATCCATGGCCCCTAGGTATCTATTGCAGCTTCTTTTCCCTTCCTCTGTACTATGCTTGTGTGCATGTCTATTGGGTTCTGTTTAATTTGGTTTGTGTTTTGCTTATGTGATCCCCCATAATCATGTATGCTGTAATGTTGCTGGAGGAATACCAGTTAGTTTGTTGAAAGGGACTTGTGTGCACATTTGAATTTCATACCTTTTCACATTCATGTTATTGTTAAGCATGGTATACTTCTACATATACCTTAAGGTTTGCTAAAGGCGATCAATCAGCTAACTATTAACATCCTATGCTAGTCAGAGCTTGGCCCTCAATGTGTTTCGATGGTGTTTCTTTGCCATCTACTCTTGGTTCTATCGAATTGAGTGCTAGGTCTTGTTTCATCATTTCCTGATGAAACTACTGTTGACAATCAAAGTGAAAACACGCTCTGTTTCTTAGTTTTTCCTTTATGCTTATCCAATTTTCTTGGAATCGGCTGGAGATTGATTAATGCAGTTGTAAAAATTATCAATTGTAGGTCAACTGTGTTATTCAAGATGTTCAATTGATGGACCAAAAGCGTTTTAAGCAGTTTGTTTCTCAAAGCAAAGCCAGAATGGAGGTATCTTTTGAACCTAGCAGAACTAAGATTAATTTTCCTTCCCTAACTAAGTGATGCTAATGCTGAATTTCAGAATCGACTAAGAGGCAGCGGGCATGGCATTGCGGCTGCAAGAATGGATGCGAAGCTCAATGTTGCTGGTTGGGTCTCTGAAAAAATGGGTGGTGTCAGGTTAAATTTGTTTAGAGTCTAAATCTTACCTTTCAATTTTGGAATGTCTGGAGTTTGTAGAGCTTCTTGTCATAAAATATGATGAGATGCTCTCACTATCTGTCGTATCAGTAAGCTTGGGCTGGCTGTTTACTGAATTCCAGATATTTTATTTCACAGTTTCTTAGTTTTCCTTATTTGTGGGAGGTTTGGGCCTAGGGGGATTTGACCTTTGGTTGTAGCTGTCACTATTGCCTTTTGAAGTCTTGAGATGATAAACACGTTCACTTTTCACCATTTTACCCATGGTTCATATTTCGGAAGATGGTTATGGCGCTTAATGGTGTTGACATGTTGTGCTTGCAGTTACCTGGAATTTTTACAAGCTCTTGAAAAGAAAGTTGACGATGACTGGCCTGAGATATCTTCTTCTCTTGAGGAGATACGCAAAACATTGATTTCGAAAAATGATTGCCTTATAAATCTGACTGCTGATGGGAAAAATCTTCAGAACGCAGAAAAGTATGTCAGCAAATTTCTTGATATGCTTCCCAACAATTCCCCAGTTGGATCAACTGCTTGGAGTGCTCGACTCCCTCGCACAAATGAAGCTCTTGTGATACCTACTCAGGTTAGTAGCAATGTTCACTTGCTTAACTTTCTTTATATACATACCTGTTCTATTCGGCAGGTTTCATTAACAGAATCAAGCAATATCTTTACACAGGTGAATTATGTTGGAAAAGCAGCTAACCTTTTTGAGACTGGCTATCAACTTAAAGGCAGTGCATATGTCATCTCTAAATACTTGAACAATTCATGGCTGTGGGATCGTGTGCGAGTCAGTGGTGGAGCTTATGGAGGATTTTGTGATTTCGACACTCACTCAGGTGCAATTGACAGTCCCACTGTACTTTAACATTGTCACGCTAAGCTTCCTACTGTCCTAACCATGGTCGTTTTGTTTCAGGTGTGTTTTCATTCTTGTCTTACAGAGATCCCAATTTGTTGAAGACACTTGATGTTTATGATGGAACAAGTAACTTTCTGAGAGAACTTGAAATGGATGATGATGCCCTTACTAAGGCAATTATTGGGACTATTGGAGATGTTGATTCCTATCAACTACCTGATGCCAAAGGTTATAGTAGGTAAGCCAATTGCATTCCTTGCCTCTGAAATCATTACTCTCTGTTTGACACAGCATTCAAGAGAGGATTAATTTTGAAGTCCTGTGATATTTTTTTCTTCTGCACCAAATCATGAAATCGTTTACACAAACACACTTGCCACTCCCTTAATGAGAGAGAAAAAGAGAACCTCAAACATGCACATGCATGTTTTGTTATCTGAGTGGATGATTCGTTTTTAAATAAGATGCACTTTTCTTTTTTTTTCTTTTGAGTACAAACAAGATTCACTTCGATTTCCAAATTAAGTGACTTATAGTACTATTGATTGTCAAGTGTACTACATTTCTCTTGATTTTGAAAATTTGACGTCAATTTCTAGACTCCTAATTTGTCTTCCTTTTATAAATAGTTCAGAAAATAGATATTGTTACAAAATTATTTTTGATTTGTATTAAATTATAGCTTAATCTAATATAAACATGCTATATATTAAAAGTTTATATTTTCTTTTATGTTATATTTATAAATTAAATAATACAATGTACTTTAAATATAAATCATATAAAATGCTTTTATTTATGCTGCAAATAGAAATAATATAACATGTGTGGCATCGGTAGATTGTTTCAATCTAGTGTTTTCCTATACATACATATTCTTTAGAACGTGATTGCTAATTTTCACCTTTTCTCTTCAGCTTAATGAGATACTTGTTAGGAGTCACCGAGGAGGAGAGACAAATCAGACGAGAAGAAATTTTGTCAACAAGGTACGTACAAATTTTTTTCTATAGAGCAAGTGTAGATATGGAATAACTCTAAATTTCTTCCATTGTTTCTCATTGGAAATGAGCTCTTATCTCCGTAGCATGACCGTGATGCTTAAAATACTTGAACCATCAAACCATGAAGAACATCAATTCATGGCACATGACCAAGACAGTGTCTACTTGTCCACATATTTGTTTAGTTTGGTAATTTTTAGTAGTCCCTGCTTACGTTCGATATGGCTGCATTTTCCACTTAGAGATGTAGTGAAGGAAAACTGCATTTTGAAAGGTTTAAACATCTATTATCCATTATATGCAATAAAAAAGATCATCTGGAATAGTCGCAAATTGATGTAAGAACAAGTGCCAAGCTGTGAAATCAGAGAAAATGGAAAATAGTAAAAATTAATTTCACGTTATTGTCCTTTTTACTGTACATAGAAATCAAAATTTCTTGAGATCGATCTCAATTATGAGATGAGAATCATAGAGGAACAAAATGACAGAATAAATCTGATAATTGACTTGAAGCTCCTGTATTATCACTACATATTCCTCAGTAAAGACTATGATGTTTCTTCCCTTCTAGTGGCTGTAGTGATATAAAATGGCAATAATTCCATATACTCTTTAACATTCTTTTGGTACTCGAATGTAGTATAGCGTCCCTTCTCTATAAAAAAGGGTCTTTGTTTCTTCGTTCTCTTTTCCCCTTTGTGCCTAGATATAAGACATGCTTTCTTTTTCTATTTACTCATCTTTTCTTTTCTGTAGGTTGAACGACTTCAAGGAATTTGCCGATTTTGTTGAGGCAGTTAAGGACAAAGGTGTTGTAGTTGCTGTGGCATCTCCAGACGATGTTGATGCTGCAAACAATACACGTCCCAATTTCTTTGAAGTGAAGAAGGCACTCTAAGGTATTTCAAATGAGTGTCATGAAATTCACCTAATGCACTTTTTCTCCTTATACATCTCCAGTTCATATGATTTGTTGATGAGACGCTATACAAGCTAAACAAGATCTATCCACACCTGCAGTACCTTTTCTTATCTTAATGGTAAAAGAAATTGCATTCGTTGAATCTTTGTCATATGGGCATAGAGTGGTACAAGTATTGCCACTGTCTATTATCTTCCAAAAGATAGGAATAGCATACGTGCATTTGTAAGACACCCTTGGCACATCTTTCAAATAGAATTGATATGTCGTAGTTGTAAAATACAGAATGTTAGCTTATATCGACCCGCAGATTTTATCTTGAAACCAATTTTATGTTGAATTAGGTTTCAGAAGCTAAGGTTGTGAATGCTTGTGACAGCATTTCATAAAATTTTCGCTAGATAATTTTTTGGGTCCAATATGCAGTTACTTGTGAAAAGCTTTTGATAAATTTATTATCTATTCATTTTCATTTTTCAGTCGTGAATCACCTCCAATTATAATTTTACTTAAAAAACATCAAAGCAATTGTCATTATTATACTTTCATCGCTATGTTTTCTCTTATCTTTCCAATCACCAATTGCATCCAATTATTATTTTACTAAAAAAATCAGAACATAATTCTTACCATTACATTTTCATTTCATATTCACTCATACTGTCAAAATTCATACCATTTTTCCAATTAACTTTTCATATTATCCTCTCCAAAATAGAAAGGCGTGGAATGAAAGACCTAACAATCACACTCCAATCACCTCTTTTAATAGAAGTGTCAATTTTTGAGTGGTGGTTGGGGTGGGGGAGAGTAGTAAAGTAGCTATTTGGATATCCTTTAAGTTTGAAAATATTTTCTCACAATGAAATAAAATTTTGAAAGAAATAAGACGAATTGTGTGAGTGATTTGATATGAGAGAAAATGTAATAGTGATATTTGATTTAGAAATAGTAAATAATGATGGGATATGATCGGTGATTGAAATATGAGTGGGTGAATAATAGAATTTGTGAGAAAATATGTAATAATAAAATTGATTTGATGTTTTTTTTGTTTAAATTAGTAGATAAGATTGGTGGGAGATAAAGTGATAGTGACTGAACAATGTATTTTCTGAAAATTTTAATAGTAATCGCACTTTGAGATAGGGATGTAATGAGGCAGGGAGGGTACTTGAAGGTCCTTACTTGTCTCGTTCATCCCATGGGTGGGGGCGGGTATTTGAAGACCCATACTCTCCCTCGCCATCCCACGGGCGGAGCGCCCCTGTTTAATAAAAATATTATTATTATATTAAAAAATACACATCCAAATAAAATTAAATATAAAGGAAGAAAAGAAATTATTATAAATTGTAATATATTTATAAGACTATGTATAAGTTTTTTTTATCTTGTATTATTTTATTAATGCATATTCTTTATACTAATTGTCATTATTATCAATGTGTATATATTAAATATAATATTAAATACATAAGAATTACATTATCTATTACACATTAAAAACTACTAAAATGTTAGGCGGGAGGGGGCAATACTTACGGGGCAGAAGTGATAATCATCCCTGCTCTGCCTGCTACTGGCCATGGGTTAGGGCGGCGCAAACATGATGGGTCAGACCAAAATTGATATCCCTACGTTGGAATAAAAAAAATTCTCTAGCAGAAAAAAATGATTTTTTTAGTATTCAACAACCCAAGTCCCAAGAACTCAGCAGTCTCATTTTTACACTCAGATGGTTTAACCTCAGTAAAAAACTTAAAAAAGAAAAAATGATAAAAGTGCACGAGTGGAATTCAAATAAAATCCAGATGGCCCCCCCTCCATTAATAATCAAGAAACCTGAATTGCCGTAACATGGCAGTTGAGCCTTTTGCACAAGAAATGCATCTATGTTTTTGTTATTATCTTCAACCAAACAGACTGCCAAAGGCCTGCAATCTCCATAGAAATTTTTGCGTGTGCCTCAGTATATTTTCTGGTAATGGACAGGGACCAGACCCCTGGTTTTTAGGGGGGACGAAAAAAAAAAAAAAGTGGTGCCACTTAGAGCCAAAATAGTGTATACTTTGGTGTATGGGCCCATTATTTTTTTTTTTGCCCCAAGGGAATCCAATGTTTGTACCACATCTCACAAGTTTTGTAATTTTCTCCCCCAAGATTCATTTGTTTGCTTCTGAAAACATAGTTGTCTCACATTTTGTCATAGAAAGATGTTCTTCTATTTTCCTACTTTGATCTTTGTTTAACTCTTGGATCTCCCATCTTTTGTCAGTTACTTTTAATTTTTAGATAATAAAAAATATTTTTTTTAAGAAAAAGGACTTGCATTTTTTTTTAATAAATATTTTGCACTAAAGGTGCCTTTACACTATTCTTATTAGGCTTAATTGCAGTTTTGGTCCTATAAATATAAGGAGGTGGCATATTTAGTCATGTAATTATTGTGTAGCAATTTTGGTCTCGTAGGTATTAAAATTTGGCATATTTGATCCACTAGGTATGCTATGTAGCAATTTTGGTCCCGCAAATTTTGATTTTTTTGCAATTTTTATCGCATTAGTTCTAAGTTTTTGCAATTTTGGTCCTTTAAGGACGAGCTTACCAGATTGGGACCAAAATTGCACAAGATAAAACTTATGGGACCCAAACTGCACAAAAATGAAAATTTACAGAACCTAAATTGCTACCTAGTACACTTATAGGACCAAATATGTCATCCCTTTGAATTTACAGGAACAAAATTGCTACATAAGATACTTACAGGACCAAATATGCCACCCCATTATACTTACATTACCAAAATTGCAATTATGCCTTCTTATTATAAATAACTATAATTGGTAAGATATATTCTAGGAAATGTTCTTTTCTGATTTCCTTGCAAAAAGGGTTTTAAAGATCTACTTTAATTTGTGTTCTTGGTTTGTGAGGGTCTGCCTTTGGGTAGATCAAGATGATTATAATATAATATGGTGAGGATCCAAGGTCCAAGTGCTTGACTTCTTATATTTTCTCCATGTATGTCCAATTTTCTTTTACCAAAAGCTGTATATGTTTTCTCTCTATTTCTCAATTGATATTAATTTAACAGTAAAATGTGGTTAGCACAATGTTTCTTTAACATAAGAGTAAAAAGTTATAATATGATTATTACTTGAAGTAGACATAGGCACTATGCACAAAAGTGGTACATGTTAACAAAAATAAATATTGTTAAACAAAATTATATATCAATATAAATATATAACTAGTAAACAAATGTAGAACAACTCAAGTAAAAACATTAGCATACAGTAAATTGTGAATTGATGTTTTCCAAACAAATGCCTTTATGTGCTGCGTTGGCATGTTTCATTATTTGTAGAAATATATGAAGTAGAAATCAGTAGGGACTGTAGTCCTATTTATAGATATCAAATAGTGATTTTACGTGTTCTGGAGTAAATTGACATATCATTTATTATTAATGCATGCATTTAATTAAAATTGTTACTTTAACTCTAATGCATATTTATGTAATAACTACAGAACAGATTGTCATTTGTTACCTATTTAGGCAGTGCTCAAGTCATCTATGAGTTGTTAATGTGTGCATGGTAATATTATTAAATTAAATGGTAATAGCTCAATAGCTCATAACAAGGGACAAAGCAAGGGGCCGGCAGAGATGAATCCATGATTTTTTATAACGGGGATGCAAAATAAATGTAATTATAAACTACAACAAAAATAATAAATTGGAACACATTTAATTTGTTTACCTAATTAATAGTTTTTAAAATTAATAATAACCGTAAAAAACATACATTAAAAACAATTGAAGGGGCACACTTCGTTTTTCATAACATAAGTAATATACAACTTTTAAAAATAAATACCAACTATTTAAAAGACGAAAAAAAAGAAAAAAAATTATGGCAGCACGTGCCATCATAATAGGAAATGTAAATCCGACTCTAGTTGGCTGCGTTGACTGCCCCAACTTCTACGTTTTTCATAATTATTATAAATTTTGTAAATAAAAATTATTAAATTTCATTCACCCCTAAAAGAATATAAAGACATCTCTATCTATTCGTTTCCAAAAAAAAATATCTCGCCCCCTAAATCCTAATACTTATTTGTTGGCTCTCAACATATGTTGTACAAGGGCATGATATATTTTGGGGGTAAATTGCAAAATTGGTCCTGTAACTATGAACGGTTTGCAATTTCGGTCCTCTAAGTATTGAGTTTGCAAAATTAGTCCTGTAAGTTTAAAAGTTTTTGCAAAATTGGTCCTATAAGTTTTACACTTGAGCAATTTTAGTCCAGTAAGTTTCAAGTTTTGGCAAAATGTTTATTTCATATTTTCATAATACCAATTATACCCTTTCTCATACTAATGGCTGATTTGACTAAGTATTGTGTTCAAAATGGTATCAGAGCCCAGGTTTATTAAGAACTTTTAGTTATATTTATTATATTTATGTAATTAACAATTGGTGAGGAGAATTTACAACGAGAAAATGGATCCGGACCAATGTCCGAGATGTACCCTTACAGACATATCGTCAAATATTGACGATGTATGCACAAGAACACCTAGACCAGGTTTCATATGGGAATACCAACATGAAGAAAAGGAATGGCAGAGCCGACGGGGAAACCTTTGCAATGCAAAATGCGAGCTTTGAGAATATTATAGGCGATTGACGGATGCTTAACTGACCCTATATGTTCACTGATGAACCTTCAAGAAACGGTTCATGAAAATTCCCATCGAACAATGATTCGATGGAGTACCGATTGGAACGAGATACTTCCAGACAAATCTAAGTTCTCCGAAGATCTTAGAGAAGTCCGAGAAGACGTGCGGAGAATTATGGCAACCACCATATTCATCTACAAAGACAAGTTCATCGATCCGAACTGGGATGGAGACGATGGTGAAATATCGAAGGAAGCTCTTGAACTCCTTCATGATATTGATAAAACGAGCCAAGAACCTGGAGGACGGTAGCCGAGTTCTTCGGAGAGGAAAGAAGCGTATAGATTTTGACAGACTTACCTTATTTCGGGGACAAGGATGGAAATGCTTTAAAATACATTAAGCTTAGCCCAGGAAGAAGGACCGAGTGTTAGTAGGAATATTTTTCAAGACGAAGCTTCTACCGGACAAGCATGGGGTCTTTGGGTTTGTCTAATCAAATGGACAAGGTCAAATATCCATTCAAGTTCTTCCAAAATTCGCAAATGGATCTTTCTTTTTGAATTCGATAATCTGGATCAACCACAGATTTGCGGAGGAACTCTTCGAGACCAAAAGAAGAATTCTCTAAGAAAACAAGATTCCGACAAGCAAAGAAACTTACCGAAAATTCTGTAATATGGCGCATGTTGGTCGTTGGATCGACCGGATCTCAAGCATGCCCCGAAGGAACCCGAGTTTGGGAAAGGTTTTCGACCCAAACCCGACCGACAAGACACAGGCAAATTTGAAAGGATAAGGAACCACTCACAAAACATGTTTTCCTCGGGGACCACACAAACCAACTTTTTAGAAGATTCCCGACAACTTTCACACGGGTGAGTCACGGAAGAAAAAGAAAAACCATTTGGCGAGGCGATAATGCATGATATGACGTAAGTAGTGACGTCATAAGATCAAACAAGATTTGAGTCCGCCTTTCAAGTCCTGGGACTTACATCTATAAAATGCGAGATTTGAAGGAAGGCCGAGGACATCGAATATTTTCCTTAGTTTTCTTACAATAAAATCTGAGAGATAAATTTGTAATAGTTTGAGTGTTTTAGTTTAAGTTTTATGTGTTTACGAGTGTACGCCTCATCTATGAGAGGCTAAACCGGTATTCTCCTCCCAAAAGGAGATTACTAATGTAATAAATATTTCTTTAAGATCTTAATAAAAAGGGGCTTTCACCTTCAACGTGTCTTCATAATGTTCTATTAATTTATCCCATTTAAGAATTACTTATACGCCGAGTGGAGTAGGAAACGAACCAAGGTTGTCTTTGAACGATTCTTGAAGGAGTCGGATAACTTGCGATCATCTTCCCGAGGGTGAGATTGAGCAGTGAGGAATTTGTTTGTCAAACGACCGGGGCGTAATTTTCCGATTTGGTGGTGTTGCTAACCATTTCACCCGGTGTTGTTTTGGCCAAAGAAGGTATGAATTTAAGGGATTTATTAATTTTACGTAAGATCTTTGGGCCCGATATGGTCGTGATGGACTATATCCGTTTTAACAAAATCTTAGTCGAAATCAAATTATTTAGTATTATGAGAATTTCGCAGAAGTATGTCCTATTGAGTTTATAGGCTGGGAACCTGACATGATCCATTTAAAACCTCTGAATAGAGACTGGATCTAAGTAGGTGTAACAATGCCACAAACAAAATAGGTTTCAGAAAAAGCAAATTCTTATAATCTATGAAATTTGGGTTTATTGAAAATAGCTATGGTATGAAAAGATTGATAGTGCTAATTCTCGATAGTTATAGGACTATTATTGCTATCTTCTGAAAGATAAAGGATCAAAAATGCTATTCTGCCATAAGGGCAAAATTGTCCAGGACCAAAACTGCAACTCTAAATAGTTAAAGGACTAAAAATGCCACTGGGCCAAAGAAACAGGACTAAAAATGCAATTTAGCCTATATTTTGGCGTGTGAATGATTGTTAAGTATTACATTTCGTAAAAAAATGGATAGCTAATTTACACTCAATTATATTGCACTAGGTCAAGTTGACTTTGGAAATAAAATTAAATAAAATGAATATGCCCAAACCTTTACAAATTAATAATACATTTATGTGTAATAAATCAAGTAAATCACATGAGTTTTTTCACATGAAATTGGAACATAATTACTTGTTCACTTTATTGATATCAATTTATTGCATGAGCCTCAAATCTTTTGAATTGGTATCATTTCATTTCAACTAAATTATTAACATCTCTCTCTCTCTCTCTCTCTCTCTCTCTCTCTCTCTCTCTCTCTCTCTCACACACACACACACACACACACATATTATATATGTATATGTGTAGGTATGCATGTATGGAGTACAATTTCATTAAAATGAAATTTAAGCCAACATTTATAAGACATTCCTAACAATCATCAATACAATATCTGTAAAACATTGATAATGGTGACAACTTCACCCATATCTTTGTATTCACATCATTAAATTTCTGAAAGAATAGTAAAAGCAAATGTTTTGGGCAATCTTAATTAATTCCTACCATATTTTATGTGGTCCTGAAATTAATTAATGATCATTTACAATCTATCTAGCACTCGCATTGTAAAAAAAATAAATATAGTAAAAAATCTTGATTTTATTTCTAATTAATTGCATGAACTTGAATGAAATTCATCTACCTACAGTGTCCCCGTAATGTTGGTGGATGCTGTAATTATTATTATCTGTACTATTTAATTTCCATCTCTTTCAGAGGGGGCTCCTAATTTTCTTGAAGAGTTTGTTACTTTTTAATTGGCATTTTTCATCTCTCCTTTAAATGAAACAATAAATTTATTGATTTTTTTTGGTGAAATTAATTCCACAATAATAATACCTCCAACTTTTAATGTGTTTTGTACTTTTTCTTAGAAGTCTGAAAATAATAGGGAGCTTTTCTCAAAAAAGAAAAAGAAAGAAAAAAGAAAATAATATGGAGCGAACTTTCAAAATTATATAATTTTGGGTTCAAATTGTAGAAATAGTGTATTTATTTGTCTATCTTTATAATAATCGATTGTTGATACTTCATCCTATTCAAAATAAGTGACGTTTTACGGAAATATACACATATTAAAGACTGTGTTAAAATACCTAATACACCCTTAATTAATAATGAATGTTGTTTTGGAACAAAACAAATTTAGACATTGGTGTTAATTGAAAAAATAATACATTTAAGGGTAATTAGGGAAAAATCTTCTCTCATTTGACACCACAAGTCTTGAAAATGTCAAAATGTCACGAATTTTTATGTGTCAAAACAATATTTATTTTGAATGGGAAAGATTAGTTATTAATTTATTAGTTAATTGTTAATTGATATTCTCATGTAATAACGAGTTTCACCATTTCAATATTATTTAAAAAAAAAAGAAAAAAGAATGCATAACGCATGTTCACTTTTTCAGCTATATTATAATATATCATGCAAATGCAAACTCACATGGACCAAGGCTAGTCCAATCCCATTTTATTGACCACACATATAAGTTATAACATAACCGAGAAATTTCAATTTTTCCCCCTCAAAATCTTGAATATAAAAATAAAACCAAACTGACCTTTATCCTCTTCTACTCAATTAATTTTTGATGCTAGTAATTTCACAACATCAATAAATTAGTGACATTATTCTTCCTCAACTCAGCTAAAGGTTCAACTCTTTTAATTCATACATATATGTCTATACATATTCACATATTCCATTAATTGATTCAATAAATTAAAGAGATGTAACGTAATTTATTGGAGAAAGAATTTTAATTAAATACCCAAATGTTTTTGGATTGTTAGCTCACCAAACCGAATGAAAATCGTAATACAATAAAAATAATTAAAATGGAGACCAGAAAAGGCAAAAAATCAAGACGGCTTTTGAGGATAAAAATGATATGTTGCACAAGAAGAGGAGCAAATCAAAACGATCTGAACAATTAACCAAAAACTCAACTCCATTTATTGCACAAAATGCTATTCAAACCAATCCAGCTACTCTCTATTAACTCACTCCATTTATTGCACAAAATGCTATTCAAACAAAATTGGATTTTATCTTGTATAGGGTTTACTTTATTTTTTCAAAATATCCCCTAAGGTTCTTAATAATAACCTAACAAATTTGTGTTTTTTTTTTTTTTTTTTTTGGATAGAGGGTTATGATCCGACCAATGTGAAGGTTGGGTCTGACCTGTTATGAGTATCGTTGATCTTGTTGCTGATGTGATATTAGAACATTTTAGATGATGATACTTGATACCAATTGAACTACTTACGCAATCACGTGCAATAGTCATTTATAAATTAATTTTTACTCAAAGACTAACTTACCGTAAGGTAGCTTGTGTTTTTGATTTGTGCAATTATGTGTTCTATTCTAAGTCACCGATTTAAGCAATGTATGTGACATCTCAACTAGCTTAACATATATGCTTATATTTTAAATTATTTCAAAACTCAATTACTACTTTGCGAATTGAATTGTTTACAACTCAAATCAGATTTTTTTAATTCTTAAATCAGACATAATATGAATATGTCATACGGATAAAATGACAGTGTCGTGCAATTTGCAAAAAAATTAGTAAATACCTATCTCTATTGATGAAAGTAATTTATATTGACATTTAGAAATGTGTCCATAAATCAAGTGAAGCTCTTGAACGTCTTCAATATAACAACTTATTAAGACAAATGCCAATAAGTCAATCCATTTTTTCGCTCAAAAAAATCCAATTTTATGATCTAAATATCATAATTTCTCTAACATTTAAAAAAAAAAATCAACTAACATTTGCATATTCTACGTATGTATGTTATACACACTTGAACCAGTGTGTATACAACAATCAACATTTATTTTTAAATGAAGATAGAAATTTAATAATATCTATATACATCTTTCCTATTTTCCTATACAACATAATTGCTAAGCTGCAAATGATTTGCAAGGATGACACTACAAGAATTTCACAAAATACCGATGAAAATTACTGACAGATAAATTCTGTCAGTATTTACTATGGATTACCGACGAATTTGGGTCAATTTTTTTTTTAAAAATTTGACTGACAATGGAATTTGTGATGGATTATTGGGTTGTCGGTAAACCATTGGTAAATTTTGCGCCAAAACTTGCCGCGTAAATTCCTGTTGGAATACCTACGGAATGACGACGGAAAGTTACGGATGGAAATATCCGAATTGTTTTTAGACACTCCAAATTCACTAAAATTGTGTGTATTTTGTAATACATATCAAAATATTTGAAAACCAATATCCAAATTGAGTCACATATTTCTGACCAGCAAAATTAAAATTCATCAAAACCAGAGTTAAACCCTCACTACAAAATGCAACTACCATTACTTGGGGTACTTTGATAAAAAAAACATAACCAACCCCATGAAAAAAAAGAAAATATTCTGGCAGTGATTGATTTTCAGTTATGCTGTAACAAAAATCCCAGTCATTACAAGATTCCCAGTCACCCCAACCGGTTATAACCGGTCGTCCCATTCTCCACGTGTCTGCCTCTCATTGGTTTCCTAGTCCGTAATCATTCTTATAGGATCCCGATCTCTCTTAACGGCATCGCCATGTGCCTGTCACCGTTAACAGAGTCAGGACCACATGTTACGGTAACCGCCTCATTTAATCTCCACCGTCCGATCAAATCCGCATCTTTTGCGGGTTTTCCTTTTTTGCCCCTACTCTCTCCTCTCTAATCTAGTTTTTATAGCAGTGGAAAAGAAATTGAGCTTTTCTTACTTTTTTGCAGGTTGCTGTTGATCAACAGCACACACACATATATACACACATTTACACAGAAATTCACGCACTACTTTCTTATCAGATATATATGTTATAGCAAAAAATTATGTATGTATAGGTTGGGAGAAATGGGGGAATACCTGAAGAGATGTGAGAGTGTGACAACGAAGTGTAGAGCGATGGAGGAAGATATGGAGTTGATTTCCAGTAAGAAAAGGAAGTTTTGCTCTGAGCTTGAAAATGAGTGCTTCGGAGACGTGGAAGTGGAGCAGAATTCAGTGTCGCCGGCGGCGTCTAGGACTTCCGGTGGCTCTTACAAGCATGAGGAGTCGAGTGACGTCGTGAAGAAGAGTTTGAGATCATCAGATCTGGAGGTGAGAATTTTGAAATTCATCCTCAGTGCCGGATTCATTACTATCTGTGAAAATTGTGTGCCGTTGTGTTTTTCTTTGTGAAGCTATATTTGCAGCTGTTTTTCGTAGAACTGTTATTTCTGAATGTTTTTGTGTTCCGTTGTGTTTTTCTTTGTGAAGCTATAATTCAGCTGGTTTTTCGTAGAACTGTTTTGATTTGTTCTTTCTGAATGTTTGTGTGTTTCGTTGTTTTTTTCTTTGTGAAGCTATAATTCAGCTGTTTTTTCGTAGAACTGTTTTGATTCGTTCTTTTCTGGATGTTTTTCAGAATGTTGATTTGCAGTCCGAGGGTTCTGAAGAAATTTCCACGTCCAACGATTGTGTTTTCAGGTGAACAATGAGAATATTCTAAGTTTCACCGTTTAATTAGCAGTTCCACATATACAAATATATATGTAAATGTCAAATGTGATAATCCGCCGTTCATTTTTCCAGTGAATGAGAAAACATTGAATTATTTTACATTTTGGTCGATCGTCTGCCGTATAATACTCGTACTTTTTAACATAGTTAACTGTTCAATCATGAACTTAAAGGTTTTCAATATTTTTGTGTTTACTTTTTCAGTAGAGAGGCGACTCCAACTAGCGAGCTTTATGGAGACTCAGAGCAAGTGTTACTGCACTCGTCGTCCACGTCAAAGAAGAAATCAACAACGCATCCGGCGATATCTCGCCGGAAAATCCCAGCTTCCGTTGCGGAGGAAATGCCATCAGCGGCGGAGTTGGAAGAGTTCTTTTCGGCGGCCGAAAAGTACGAGCAGAAACGATTCGCTGAAAAGTGAGTACATCTTCATCTTCGCATATGCATACAATCATTATTACATGTGTTCCCACGGTGCGCACTATAAGACGCTCACACTAAAAAAATGTACACACCCTGCTCATTTTAGCATGTGGCCCAATTGATTATTCCCGTAACTGAAAAAGGAAACGAGTAATGATTTGATTGAATGGGGTTGTATTTTTTTCAGGTACAACTATGATATAGTGAAGGACGTTCCATTGGAGGGGAAATATCAGTGGGTTCGTTTACAGCCTTAAATGAAATTATTACTCAAAGGAGAAAAAAGGCATCTTTTTGATTCCTCTTTTTGTTTTTTTTTTTTTTTTTTTCCTTAGGTGGGGCTAAATTAATTTACCTGTTCAAGAGGGAGAGCATTTAACATTTTGTTATAGCTAATCTGGCTCTATGACTATCTGTATAGCAATTACCATATTTATGTAAAGAAGCTCGAGTTCTCTAATGAAAGCTTTTCTAGCTAGTAAGAAAGACACACACCTTTCTTGAGCTCTTTTCTAATTGACAAATTGATTGTATTGTCAGAGTTACACTGGAAGTGTTGATGATTTGATGTAATTGGTTGGCAATAGAGGTTTTAATTGCTGTTTGTTGTTTTGCCTTTGAAATTGAAAAGGGTGTTTTTGTTTGTGCTTATTTTGGATGCTTTCTCATAGCTGTCACTTTGTGCATGAATTTTGTAACTATTCAATAGCAAATTAAGTTCATTAGCAAATTGTGTAGAATTGAGCATTGTTCTAAAAAGCGCTAGCGCAAGTCGGGCAGATTAGGCGTAGCGCCAGAAGCGGATTTTAACCTAAATGAGGTTAGGCGGGATCTTGGCGGGGTTTGGCGGCCTAATCAAAATAATAATTTAGACGGACAAGAGGGTCTAGCGCAGCACAGCGGGTAATTGTAATTTAGCGATTTAGAAACAGTGGAATTGAGGTTGGGTCTCCACATCCCCAGAAGATTAGGACCATTTTCGGGAATGACGGATGTCTCATAGACTAAAGGTAATGTGAGATATGCGCTCACTTGGTGGTGTTGGGATACCTCTATGTCAAAAAAACTATATTAAATTTTGTAACTATTAATTAGCAAAATTCCATTTGAAATTTAAAGAAAGAGTTTGTGCAATATGAAACCTTCTTGCTTGCATGGGGTTGTACATGGGCATGAAACCCACACACTCACACATGTGTGTGTCTGGGGGTACACTAACATGTTCTATACAATTAATAATTTTTTCTTAACCACGTGGCTTAGTCCACCCGCCACCACAAAGATTGTGGGATGGAGGTCAGGTTCAAATCCCTACTCCATCAAATTGTTTGTGGGTGTGGAGGTGGAGTTCATATCCCTTCTCCATCAAATTGCTCCCAAGGGGGCATATGCGGTAGTGAAGATTTGGTGGGAACTCATCTTGAATAGCATCCGTGTGGGTTCGATTCGGGAGAGATCGTTATTAGTAGATTGGGGTCGAACATAATTGTTCTTTACCAGGAGGATCGGTTTTCGTCACCAGACGTCGAAACAACTTGGCCGTGCGTGCACATCCCATGATTTCTTGGCGGCAAATGAATGCGAGCGGAGAAATTGTTGTCCCCGAGCGTAGTCGGTAAGCGCAGAAGTTCTGAGCTTATTAAAAAAAAAAAAAAAAAAAAAAATTTTTTTCTTACTTTCTTTTGTGTGTGTATATGTATAGTGGGCCATGTGAATTGATTTTGAAGTGTGATTGAAACCTTTGTCCTTTTCCTTTGGAAATATGGGTAAATGATGAAAGAAAAGAGAGTATACTTAAAAATTGTATATTTCGAGATAGATCTGGCTTGGTGGAATTTTTCTTCCACCAAATTGTTTTATATGATCTGTTGCTATTCGTAAGCACTAGTGTTTGGATAATTTTTTTTTTTTTTTCATATAATTTAACTGCCCTTTGATATGCTATATGCTATGTCATTTTCATCCTTTGGCATGCATTTATAATTTAATGCCTTGAGCTGACAGAGTACAAGATATCAGAGGTCAAAGCTTCCGCAGGTTTTATCTTAATAAGGACTCTCCATATATATATGAAGATTTTTTTTTTTTGAGAAATCATATATATATGAAGATTTAAATTGAAGAAACAATTAAATACTGAGATTATTAAATTGTATTATTATTATTATTATTCCTAATTACTCCATTGTTTTCCGGAAATAAGAAAACATATATCTGTATGAGTACAATGTTTTGTTTTTCAGTTAATGTAAATATTTATCAAAAGCTGCAAAATCTGTCAGACACTGGTTGGTTGTGATGATATTCGAAGCGACAGATGGGCAAGAAAATAAGCAGTAAAGGGAAATAGTGGGCTCGTGTTCTTCTTCAGATTTCAGAATTGTATATATATTGTGGCCAAAAATTTATATGAGAGCTGGAATAAAAATAATTAACTTATATATTGAAAAAACAAAACCAGAATGCTCATTGTCACACTTTAGGCATTGTCAGATTGGCAAATGACTTGGTCCGAATATACTTGTGCATGTTTCCCAACCCTTCTCAAGTACAAAAGCTATTTCGATTCAAAATTAATTATGTAGCTTAATATATATACAAATGCTATCGGTATTTGGGGTATAGTGTTTGTACTTAGTTACTTGTTTTAATTTCATACTTATGTACTTGGGAAATAAATTGGATAAAATGTTATTTGGTGACATAAGATCCAAAGTTGAAGCTAATACATTAATTTTGGATAAGAAATTAATTTTTGGAAGTCAATATATTTATAATACATCGTACGTAGACTAGACAAAATGTAATTATATGTTGAGACAATAGTGGATATGGTATGAATGCAATTTCCCATTTGTGTGCTGAACTAATTAATTTCTTCAAATTATTGTACCTACAATAAGTTAATATAACTTGTCCGAAAACAATAATGCATCAATACTCATGCTTATGGAAGTGTAATAATTATTTTTGTTGGAATGTTTGTACATATAACTTCTAAAATGAAAGTGCCTCAATAATGGAATTTAGGTGTTTCTTCCCAATGTGGAATTATGCATCTTATTCCCTCCTCACGAGCGGAAGTCTTTTCTTCCCTCTCTTGTGGGAGCTTTTTAATCAGATCTTTATGTTTTTAGTGCTTTGTTAGGACGATTAGGGATATTTTCGTCAGATCTACAAGTTTAGATGGAATCCTAATCCTTTGATCATTTCGTTTTTCTGTCATTTGTTCGAGCAATCACTCAATGAAAATTTGTATTCTCTGAGTCTTATATGGGTCTTCATCCGATCGGTTATGTTTTAAATTTACTATGTGTTGGGGGCAAAAAATAAATAAATTATTTTATATATAATTCGATATATATGTTAATTTAATATTAATTGCTCAATGGGCTCTTAATGGAATAACCCGACCCAAAGGAGTTCAGGACTGACCCATATGCTGATTTCTCCTTCACGGCCCACAAGACACATCTCTCAGATATAAAAATGTCTCTTCTATTCATTTGTAAGTACATTCTTATATTCCTATAATAACTCTCCTACGTATTTAATTCGGTATTCGTTTATTGTCTATCGTATTCTCTCGATCACCATACTGACTTGAGCGTCGGAGGAGTCTCCAATGGGATAACTCCCAGGGTCCTCTGACGTTTGTGCGTGTGTACATGCAAGTTTCCAATCGAAGGATTTCCAACTTCGGGAGAAGTAGACTTGAAGATTTCCCCCTTAGGGAGAAGGATTTTATCAATACCATTCACTTGGAGTGATATGTCTTAAAAAGCAACATCACTATGTATGTGCATTTTTCCTACATTATATTATTGAAATTTGATTTTTTTTTCTCGTAAAAAATAATGAAATTTTGGTCTAACTTTGAAAATAGAAAAAAGGATGAAAATTTGTATGGATAATGGTTTGCAATAATAATAAATTAATAAGCAGACAACAAGTGTACATGTGCACGTGCCGTGATGGAGTGGTCGTCAACTGAGTTCCACGTGCTTTGGATCTGATGCAGAAATTTTAATAGCAACAAATAACGAGAAAGAGAGAAGAAAGAATGTTGCTGGGGATTAGCTAATTTAGTTTAGTTTAGTGAAAAAGGAAGGTTTGATCCTTGATTTCAACACCATATTATACACTTTTAATTTATTTCAAACTGGATCGCTGATTATGATGATGCATTGCTCCCCATTAATAAAGAATTAATTAGTTGTCTAGTCCTTTTTTTAAAGTACGATGTGCATAGAGATGGCAGTGGGCGGGGATTCCCCGTTCCTCATGGGAACCGCCCCGAACGGGACGGGAATCCCGAAAATTCCCGTGTGGGGACGGGACGGGATTTTTTTTCTCCCGTTGGCGGGGGAGGGGCGGGATCATATTCCCGCCCCGCGGGATCATATTCGCCCGCTGGGATCTCGCCGCCAGTTCCGCGGGGAACCGAATATTAAGTATATAATATAATATTTTAAAATATATAATATATTATAAATATATAAATTTATTTTTTTAATTTTTTCTCGTAGAATAAGTGTTTTTTCAGTTTTTTATATAATTTATATATATTTTTAAATATTAAAAATCTTTTTTTCTAAAAAATCAGTTTTTTAAAAAAAAAAAAATAATAAACGCGGGCGGGAATCCCCGTGGGCGGGGATCCCATGGGGGATGGGGAGTTTTTTCCCGTTTGTCTCGTGGGGGGGGGGGGATTCTCGGATCGCGGGACGGGATGGGGATTGCTCCTCGCCCCCGCCCCCCCGTTGACATCCCTAGATGTGCATGAACCGACCATCGTTCAGTAGGATCTGACGCTTCAATTATATTCTCCCAAGTAACAAGAACAAGTATGCTCGATCCCCTCAAATCTAATCATACTTGATCTCCCCTGAAACGAACTCACATGGATGCTATTCAGTATGAGTATCTATCAATGCTTCACCAGCTCGTATATGCTCCGAGGGCATTTTGATGGTGCGTGGGTTTGAACCCACGATCTCCACCCCATGAAAAGTGATTAAAATGGATTAATTTATACTTGTAATACTCGGGATGTGATCTTCTATTTCACCGAGAATGATTGTCACGTGTCTAAAAAGTATCATATTAATTTTGAATCATAAGTCAAGTCGAAATTGCGAACTTTTGATATGATAGTTTTTATACATATTGCGATTATCGTGTGGTAAAACATAAGATAAAACACCATTTTGCAATTTGAAATTGCAATACTAGCTACATAATGACAATACATATATATATATATATATACAAACTGAAATATTTTTTTATATAATATATTTGTTGTGGGTAAACTGGGACCACTATTCACTTTTTACTCATCTTTATGATCTGTTTACCTTTCCCTATGATGGTACCATTTGACTTTTTCTCATTCTTTTTATTATAATATATGTGTTCATCTATATATACACTATGTTAAAAGATTATTAATTGGTTATCGGACTTTTTTGAAGTGCTAGTCATGATAGGACTTAGGAGTAAAGTGCTTACTAATTAATAAATTATGTTGGCTTGCCTGTGTATGTTATGCATATAAGCTTTCAAAGAATGGTAGGAATTTGGATTTGAAGTGAATTGGTCTTGTTGACGTGCGTTTTGGTCCAACAAAAAATATGAAAAGGATTTAACACGTGGAAATATAAGCGTGCGTAACGTATATTTATGTTTGGCTATCTGCCTTTTTTGCACAATGCCGAGCGAACTATCGATCTTTTTTCTTACAATCTTTTTATCTCTCTTTTTCTCTCTCTCTTTTTTTGTCTTTCGGCCTTTTTATACCCCTTCGAGTAAGTGGGTTTACAATAGTCATCTTTTCACTAACTATTCATTAATTAGTAAAATAATTAAAGAAAGACACATGTCCCTCTCTAACTCGTGCATGTCGGGTCAAATCTTGCCACTTGTCGACTTCTCTTTATAACTTTTCGACATGTGGCAGTTTCGATACCAATAAAGTGTTAAGTATGGGCAAGTGATTACTTACATGAATCTGTCGCGCATGCGTTTTATTGAAATTTGGGTTCGGGCTCGGCGGCCGTGTTGTGGTTGGGCTCGTGTAGCGGTTGGGCTCGGAGCGGGCGAGCCTAATTCACGGCGTGTCGTCGTACATCATTGTTGACGTCACCCGCAGTCGCCACTACTCGGATATGTGTCGATCGATGGACGTGGATCAATTTCTTCGGCTCGGCTCGGGTATCATCAAAGGCCCCCAAGTTTGATTCCGAGAGAAGAATTTTCAAGTCGGAGTTAAACTTTAATGCTAATGATGAACATTTAATGGGGAAACGGATTTCTCAAAGGTTTTGTTCTTTCCTGGCACTGTCGCGTAGTGATTAATGCTTGAAACGGCGCATTAATTGGGTTGCCATAATAGCGGACACGTGGCATCTTGTGGTTGGACCAATCTTGCGCAAGAACCGAAAAGGTGCGTACGTCAGTTCTGTCAGCGGGCGTGGGGACGCGACGTTTTCTGACATGTTTGACGGCTTTTGAGTTTTTGAAAGGTGTGTCCTTTTCGAATAAACGTCTCGTTTATCGAGGAACCCTATCTATAAATACTTTTGTTTCCCCAATATCCACTTTCGCAACCATTAACCATTGAGCTAAAGTAACAAAAACCGAAAGCGAGAAATTTGTCGGCTTCCCAAGTTCGAGACTTGAACTTAGGTATTTTTTCGAAACACTCTCCCTTTACCTATAAATGTCTTCTTTTGAGGATATTAGGAGTCGTAGTTATAGTGTAGAGGTTGAAATTGAAGATCCTCCTCCGAACCTTCTCGTTTTTTCTCACCAAGACGGCGATCTCCGTCTCATAGCCCGAGCATTATTCGGATATCTTCTATAGGATTCTCCACGAAGTGGAACGTCTTTGGGGCGGACTCATACTATCTTTAATCCGACGCTGACCGTCTTTAGAGAGGAACGGTGTATCGGCCCTGACCGGGCACAAGCAAGTTCGACGAAGGATCGCCAAGTGTTGATTAGAGCAGTACAACAAGAAGAAGAAAATATGGACCCATCGAGCCGGAGCGTGATAACGAGCGGGTAAATGAACCCTCCGGTGATTCGAGGGGAGAGGCAACACGGGCCTACGGGCACATGGGTCATCGTAATGGCGACGGCCGGCAAGGAGGAGGCCCGCGCTTTGTGTTGAGTCGGTGGATGCCGAGCGATATAAACGATATCCCAAGCATCGATGATGCTCGAGAGATGGGAGAGCTCCGAAGGTATCGTATTCAAGTGGTATCCATTTCTGGGTACCGGATGGCACTGAGGTCCCCCAAGACCCGCCCGTGGGTTGCGTGGGTATACATACCGCTTGACGCCTTCTATTCGGACTGCGGTTCCGCTGCGCCGGTTTTTCTCACGCGGTGGCTTTGCAAGTGGGGTATGCATCCAACCCAAGTGCATCCCATTACGTGGGGTAGGATTATTGGCCTCTTGGTGATGTTCCACCTGAGAAGTACCCTCGCCCCTAAGTTCAAAGAGATGAACGAACTCTTCGCCTGGGCGAGCGACTCCTTCATCAAAAGGTCACCGTCCCAGGATGGTATTACGTACAAACCCGATTGGGGTATCCGGATAGTTTAGTGGAAGGTCTTCCTTCATCATTGAAGGATGGAAAGAAAAATGGCTCGGGTGAGCGGCGAGTGGCAAGCTCGTGTGGAGAACGAAGGAAGGAGAGCGCCCTTTATCCTCCTTCGATTTTGTTTTTGGTTATAGTAAGTCTATATCCTTTCTCTTCTCTCGCTTTTGCTATTTATCGTTTCTTTTGTGATTGACTTGTGTCTTTTTACCTTTGTAGAGAACCGCGCATCAAAAGGCCTCTGTCGGCCACCTTCATCCGCAGTGGAGAATATCCAGGCCAGAGGTGCTAGAGATAAGGCGGATTGAGAGATCGCCACCGAGGCCAATTTGGCCGGGCGGCTTGAGGCTGCTCGCCCGCCGACCCCGAGCCCGAGGGGGCTCGGATGAGGCGGCGAGCGAGAAGTGAAGGTTGAGAGAGAGCCTCGGCAGGATCCTCCCGGCAATGAACAAATACGGACCCATTCTCCCGGGGAGCGGGCGAGAACGGAGCGAGCTGCGCCGTCCCCCTGCGACGGCTAGCAATGGCGAGATCATCCGCGCCGTAGGGCATACACAAACTCGAGCCACCTAGGAGTGCGGCTATCCGAGGTAAACATTTATGTTTTTCATTTTTCCTTTTGAAACGTCTTTGTTTTCTTTTGATCTTCTAACGGTGGTTGCTTTGTGCGGGGTGTGGCTTGGATTTGCGTGCACGTCTTCGCGGCGTGAGTAACACGGCCGCAGCGGCAAACCGGCAAGCGTGCCGATCAACTGCGGATGTGGGGCGGCTCGGAGAGAAGATATCCGGGGGCCGAACGCCCCACGTCCTGGCGATGGGGTGCGGGCGGTGCAACCTCCTCTTCAAAGGAGAAGAGGAGGAATTGTGATGGAGGAGCTCGATCGATCGAAGGGGTTGGTCGAGCGGTACCGAACATCCCGAATGCCCCGAGGAAGAGGGAGGTCCGCGAACTTTCTCGGATGACCTCGGCAGGAAGGTCATTTCATCCCTCCAAGTCAAGTGAGGGATGAATATTGCGAGGGAATGATTGGACTACGCCTCGATGGTTTGTGGAATTCGTTCGTGCCGTGCCACGCGGCGGAGGAGCAAACGAGAGTCTTACCAGGTAGGTCGGGCCGCGATGAGTGTTCGGCTCGTTCTCGGACAAAAGGTATCGAGCAGTGCCAGGAGACCGACTTGAAGAACAAATTCAAGATGCCATGGCCATGTTTGGGCGGATGATTGAGCTCTTATGGCATGCGGTTGGGGAACTCGCGAGCTAGAGAAAAAATATGCCGACTGGAAAGGCGGCACGGAGACCTGCAGGAAGCCTATGCTACCCTTCAAGGGTACAAGAATCTTTTAAGACTCGGGCGGATGAGGCTACGGCTCGGGCCAACTCGAGAGCGAGATGCTGCGAGGCCGAGGCAGAGCGAGATCGGGCCCGCAAAGGAAGAAGAGCTCGGGGTTAAGGTCGCCAAACCGAACGTCTTGCCGCCAATGCCCGGCCGAGGAAATGGAGAGGCGTCTAGCCGATGACGCAGTGAGGTGAAGAAACCGCCGCGTCGGCAAACCGAGGAAGTTCGTAGGGAGGCCGTTAAAGCTTACAAAGACTCGAGGAGTACGCATTCATGTTAACTGTGGCCATGCGACCGGCCTCCAAGAAATTCTTGATTTAATTAAGGCGGGCGTCTTGTTGCTCACCTTGAGGAAGATCTGGCCCTCCCCGGAGGCCGATCTCGATACCCTTCGGCCGAACTTTGCCGAGGCTCCTAATGCGCAGGGCTCTCCTCCTCCGGACGTGGAAGAAGTCGCCTCTAGCGGTGCCGTCGAAATTCCGCCCCTTGCTTAGTCTTGATCTTCCATATGTACCCTAGGTAGGTAATTTGGCTTCGTGCCTCGAGATGTAATGGGCTTTGGCCTCCTTATGTAAATACTTTTGAAGTAGAAATGAATTGTTATTTTCCTCACTGTGTATGTGTTTCAAGCTTTTTGTAGATGCTCGGCTCTTTTCCTTTTGTAAGATTGTTGCCCTGTCTTTTTTTCCTTTTATATTCCCAAGACGGGGCTCGGTTTTGTCTTCGAATAAGGGGATTTGCTCGCCTTAATTGATTCTTGTACTCGGTACATAAATATGTCCTTTATTTTGTATTTGAAATTTTGTGAATGAACCGAGTCTTTATTGCGCTCGGTGCGTGCAGAATCGAAGTCCTTATTTTGTGCTTGGTACGTGGCAAGTCTTTACTTTATGCTCGGTGCGTAACCAAGTCTTGATTTTGGTGCTCGGTGCGTAACCAAGTCTTGATTTTGTGCTCGGTGCGTAACAAGTCTTGATTTTGTGCTTGGTTCGTGGCCAAGTCTTGATTTTGTGCTTGGTTCGTGGCCAAGTCTTGATTTTGTGCTTGGTTCGTGGCCAAGTCTTGATTTTGTGCTTGGTTCGTGGCCAAGTCTTGATTTTGTGCTTGGTTCGTGGCCAAGTCTTTATTTTTATTAGCAGTGCGTAACAAGTCTTGATTTCAGTGTTTCGGTGCGTAACCAAGTCTTTATTTTATGCTGGCAGTGCGTAACAAGTCTTGATTTCAAGTTCTGGATGCGTAACAAGTCTTTATTTTGTGCTTGGTGCGTAACAAGTCTTGATTTCGATTTTCGGTGCGTAACCAAGTCTTGATATTGTGCTCGGTGCGTAACAAGTCTTGATTTTGTGTTTGGTTCGTGGGCAAGTCTTGATTTCGTGCTGGCAGTGCGAACCAAGTCTTGGTATTATGCTCGGTGCGTAACCAAGTCTTTAGCCGTGGTGAGTAAAAACTTCTTTTTCCTTTAGAGAGCTCACGAAATACGGATGAAGGGATAATTCTTTGGAATCCTATCCGGATCATAGGATCGAGATCTTTATTGATAATACCGTTTCGGGTATGCTACATTCCATGGATGCATGAATTTTTCTCCACTCAAATATTCTAGCCGGCACGCCCACCGAGATAAGACGTGGTCGACCGAAATGGGCCCTCCCAGGTTGGCTTCAATGGGTCGGATTGAATGCCCGTTATCTTTTTTCAATACAAGATCGCCGACACAAATCTTCTTTCCTTTACTTTCAATTGTAGTACCTTTCACTCCTTTGTTTATACTTTTGCATTTTTCATCTCAAGATCGCACCTTTTTTTTTTCTAGCAGTCTAGCTCGGCTCGGAGCGCGGCCTCATTACGATCTTCTTCAAAATTTGCATTCAAGGTAGGGGCTCCAATCTCAACAGGGATCACCGCCGGCTCCATAAGCTAAAGAAAAAGGTGTTTCTCCAGTGTCGCGCTCGATGTGTCGTTCGTATGACCATAGTACACCGGGTAGTTCCTCCGCCAATTGCCTTTAGACTCCTCCAATCTCGCCTTCAAGGTATACTTGAGTATTTTATTAACGGCCTCAACTTGTCTCGTTGTTTGGGGTGGTATGGAGTTGAGAAATAGTTTTTATGCGAAAACCTTCACAAAAATTTGAAACCTTCGGTTGTTGAACTGCATTTCCCATTATCCGTAACAACCGAATGTGGTATCCCGAATCTACAGATAATAGATTTCCATACAAAGCTCACAATCTTTTCTTCATCTATTTTTGCGAGGCTCCTCGGCCCATTTTGTGAAATAATCCACCGCCACAATGGCATACTTGACGCCCCCCTTTGCCGTGGGGAGTGGTCCGATGAGGTCCATTCCCATTTGGCAAACGGCCATGGGCTAAATATAGAAGTAAGTTGTTCGGGATGATATCCGACTGTGGTGCAAATCTTTGGCACCTCTCACATCTTTTTGACGAGGTCGGTTGCGTCCTTTCTTAGGGATGGCCAGTAGTATCCTTGCCGTATTAATTTATAGGCCAACGTTTGGCCCCAGCGTGGTTGCCGCATATTCCTCATGAACCTCTCGAAGTGCATAATCTGTGATCCGTCTGCCGGAAAGCGGCGTAGGAGTGGGATGGAGTATCCTCATTTGTATAGGATGCCGTCTACTAGTGTAAACCGAGCCGCTTGAGTTCGTAGTGTTCGGCCTCAACTTTGTTTTCGGTTGAACTCCTTTCTCTAAATCTTTTGAATGATTGGGGTTATCCAAGTCATTCGGCGGTTTCGGTTGTATATATTTTCTTTGCACCAAGTGATTTGGGCAGACAGGTTGTGTGTGATGACATCCGTGATGGCATCCGCCCCTGGATTGGAGCCGAGCCGAGCTAAGGCATCATGCTTGCATGTTCTCGGCTCGGGGCACATGTAAGACTTTTGTTTTAAAGTGTGATAATCTCTTCTTGACCAAATCCAAATATTGTGCAATTTTTTGCTCTTTTCAATCTCAGACTCGCCGTTGATTTGATGAACGACCAACCGAGAATCGTTGTGCACCAATAGTTGTTTTAGGCCCATAGAGGTTTGCCATATCTAAAATCGTATGGCCGAGCAAAGTAGCATTTTCATTTGGATCGATTATCACGATTCCGCCCCCTGCTCGGCTGCGGTGGAAGAGCCGTCAATGAATAATTTCCATTCTTGGTCTTCCATAACTTCTAATCGTATGGAAGATGTGAATTGCCACAAAATCGGCTAAAGCCTGTCCTTTTATGCGGTGCGTGGTTCGTATATAATGTCAAATCGACCGAGTTCGACGCCCACTTAATCATCCGACCGTAAGTATCGGTCGGTGTAATACTTGTTTATTGGGTAGTTCGTCAATACTATAATCTTGTGTTCTAGGAAATATGGACGGAGTTTCGCGCCGCAGATGATTAATGAATAAGCTAACTTTTCCATTGGTGAGTACAGGAGCTCGGCGTCATGTAACGCTTGATCGGGTGTAATAAATCGGATGTTGAATAGAGCCATCTAGCCCGATTAACACCGAGTGATGGCGTATTCGGATACCGCCAAGTACAAATACAAGTCCTCCCTTGGGTCGGTTTTTGCAATATAGGGATTGAAGAGAGGTCTTTGTTTGAGGGATTCAAAGCAATCTGGCTTGCTCGGTCCACTCGAAATTTTTGCTTTTCTTTATAATTTCAAAGAAAGGTTTGCACTTGTCGTGGACCGAGAAACAAATCGGTTAAGGCGCCAATCGGCTGTTAGGCTTTGTACCTTTTTACGAGTTTGGGGATTCTAGGTCGGTGATGGCTTTTATTTTTTGCAGGTTAGCTTCGATTCCCCTTTGGTGACCATATACCCCAAGAATTTACCCGAGCCGACCCCAAATGTGCATTTTTTTTCGGGTTTAACATCATCTTGTACTCTCTCAAAACAAACAAACATTTTATTAAGATCGTTTAGATGATCGGACATGTACTGATGATTTTACCAACATGTCATCTACATAGACTTCCATAGTGTGACCTATCATTTTCTCAAACATCTTATTTACTAACCTTTGATAGTCACGGCAAAGATTCTTCAATCCAAAGGGCATCATCTTGTAATGTGAATTCCTCGGCAGAGAAGAATGAGGTATTTTCTTCATCTTCCGGGTGCATCCGTATTTGGTTGTAACCCGAGTATGCATCCATGAAGCTCATCGGCTCGTGTCTGCCGTGGCATCCACCATGTAATCGATATTTGGCAATGGATAAATCGCCCTTAGGGCATGCTTTGTTGAGGTCGGTAAAATCCACGCACAGCGCCATCGGCCATTGCTTTTCTTTACCAAAACAGATTGGCGACCCATCGGGATATAGGGCTTCGGATGAATTGATTTCTAGTAGCTTGTTAACCTCGATCTCGAAAGTCTTTGTCTGTCGGGGCCGAAGTTTGCGCTTTTCTCGGATAATCGGAACGTTAGATCAATATTGAGGCGGTGGCATGCATACTTAGGGTCAATTCCGGGCATGTCCGCATGAGTCCATGCGAAGACATCAAGATTATTTCCCAAAAACTCGATCAACTCGCCGATATGGTTCTCGGGAGATCATGACCAATACGTTAGATTGGCGCCCTCGCTTGGCCTTCCGACATTGATTGTATCA